>JAOBYE010435086.1:0-13908 GCA_025403585.1 Parazoanthus swiftii | reverse complement strand
AACTTGTTGTTTTGTTTGAGGTTAATTTCATATCAAGTAAGACCTTAGAACTTAATCAATCAACGGGACGAAGTACCTATTACCATTCTTCTCGTCGCAACTTTAGTGTCAGAGCTACTAGCCGGAATGAAATGGCCTACAAGCTGAAATTACCCTACAAATTAAATACAAAGAATGTGTTAATGCGCACCTAAATATTTTAAAGTTTGCTTCATATTATAGCATTAGGTAATACATAAATATGACTATCCTTGCCTCTTTTGCAGAGCTGGCTCGCTTTTGAGGATATGTACAAGCCTATCTTTACAGAAAAGAGTTCTGTTTACTTCCCAAACAGTGATTCTTTATCAGCGAGTCACAATGGAGCTTTTTGTAAGGTAAGCGCTTGCTTTTAGTTGTCGTCTAGGCTTGAATAACACAAACAAACAAAACAAAAACACATGCAAAAAACGAGACAAACAAAACAACAAAAAACCAAACAAACCAAGCAAGCAAGTAAATAAATAAATAAAACAATTGAAATAAACAAACAAACAAACAAACAAACAAAACCCAAGAGTGGAGTGAAACGTAGTTCATATATATTTTTACTATCTATCGGAGGTTTGTCCAGTTATGAAAATGTTTTCTCAGCCACCAAAACATTATTTCACTACAGTGAACAGTATGTAGAAAACCCCCAAAGTTGTACTGCGGCTGCAAAACAGAAGTGTAGGAAAATTTTAGGAGTTTTGCGACGTACAGACGACCGTCCACCTAGAATTCTTGTGCTTTCATTAACTTAACTGGTTTATTGTGGTTCTTCTGCATATTTTCCTTTTTTTCCCTTTTGTTCCACAGACTGGAAACTGTGTAATGGAACCGTTTCATTTAGGGTAGACCATAAATTTCGAGTATACGAAATTCAAGGGGCTTTAAAAGAGTATTAAGGTGTCGATGAATTGTTTGTGTATTAAGCTTGGATTATTTGAGTTTAGGGTATAGAATGATAGAACAATGCCGGCTGACTGTGTCGGCTCTGTTTCTCTTAAACGTGACTAAACACGAAGCTCGTGTTTGTAAACTTGTCAAAAGTACTCAGTCTAAGTGCATGCCGATCTGCATCATGACGCGTGATGACTAATTCTTTGAAATTTCCTGGAAGATACTCTAACGAAAAGCTAATGGTCGAAGCGTTGTTAGTTTGAAGATCAATCTCACGGCATCAACCACGTGCTGTGTAACTATTGTAACTGACTGATACAAATATTTTCTTGGGAGGATGGACTCTCCTTGTAATGTCTATCGATAAGTTCTGTGACTGATTCAATTTACCTCTTGAATTTTTCTCAAGGACATCAATTTTTCCTTGTCATACGATCATGTTCCAACAGTCCTTGTGTCAGCGAACCACACGACCGGCGGAGGAAAACTAGATCCAGATTACAATGGCATGTGTCCATGGATTGAGGTTTGTCACAGTTTACAAGATTTTGTATCTTCGGTTGAGAGTGTGTGGTAATCAGTGTGGTGGAGGGTATGTGGGGAGTGCGGTGTTCTTTATGGTGGAGTGTGATGTTCTGTGTGGTGGGGAGTATGGTGGGGAGTGTGGTGTTCTGTGTGGTGGGGAGTGTGTGTGGAGTGTGGTGTTCTGTGTGGTGGGGAGCGTGTGTGGGGAGTGTGTGGGGAGTATGTCTTTCAGTGTGGTGGGGAGCGTGTGTGGGGAGTGTGTGGGGAGTATGTCTTTCAGTGTGGTGGGGAGCGTGGGGGAAGTACGGTGTGGAGTGTGGTGTTCAGTGTGGTGTTCTGTGTGGTGTGAAGTGTGTGGTATAGGGAGTGTGGTGGAAAGCGTGTGGAGAGTTTGGTGTTCTGTGTGGTGGGAAGTGTATGGTATAGGTAGTGTGGTGGGGAGCTTGTAGGGAGTGTGGTGTGGAGTGTGGTGGGGAGTGTGGTGTTCAGTGTGGTGTTCAGTGTGTGGTATAGGGAGTGTGGTGGGGAGCGTGTAGGGAGTGTGGTGTGGAGTGTGGTGGGGAGTGGGGTGTTCAGTGTGGTGTTCAGTGTGGTGTTCAGTGTGGTGTTCAGTGTGTGGTATAGGGAGTGTGGTGGGGAGCGTGTAAGGAGTATGGTGTTCAGTGTGGGGGGAGTGTGTGGGGAGTGCAGTAGAGAGTATGGTGGGGAGTGTGATGTTCTATGTGCTGGGGTGTGTGTGGGGGGAGTGTGTTGGGAGTAAGGTGTTCAGTGTGGTTGGTAGTGTAGTGGGTAGTGTGGTGTTCTGTGTGTTGAGAAGTGTCTGGGGAGTGTGGTGGGGATCGTGTGGGGAGTATGGTGTGGAGTGTGGTGAAGGGTGTGGGTAGTGTAATGGGGAGTGTGGTTGGGAGTGTGTGGGGAGTGTGAAGGGGAGTGTGGTGGGGAGTGTGTGGTGGAAGTGTGGTGGGAAGTGTGGGGAGTGTGGTGGGGAGTGTGTGGGGAGTGTGAAGGGGAGTGTGGTGGGGAGTGTGGTGGGGAGTATGGATTGCAGTGTGGTGTTCAGTGTTGTGGGGAGTGTGGTGGGGAGTGTGGTGTAATACGAGAGGATTTGTTTGCACGCTAGTTTGCCGTTGTTGCAAAACTTAAGTTTGAGGAGGGGGTTAAACCGATTATGGCGGAACTTTTGCTGAACTTGTTGTAATGTTAAGCGAAAGGTGATTTTGTGTTTTTTTTTCGTTTCCAGTACATGAGTGAATCAGCATTTCGCATCTGTGTAAAGGAACTCCACGCCAAACAGCACGACCCCCTCACAGTGTCGTACACTGTACTGTCAGGTAACACGTTTGAAAGCGCTTTTCAATCAAATCAAATAATAAAAATAAGCAAAATAAAATGGAATATGACTAAACAAAATAAAATGAAATAAAGTAAGTTTTAATGAAATCCAGTAAAAAGTCTAAAATAGAATAAATTGGCATATGTAGAGGAAAAATAACATAGAATGTAAATGGACTTGAATACACACATTTATAGAAGCAATAAACATAAAATCATTTTGCCACTTTCCTGTTTCAGATGTTTGCGGTCAGGACTGGAGCTACTTCAAGGGCGTGTGTTACCACACGAGTGAGTCGTGCACCTCCTGGCCGAGAGCTGAGGGACGATGTAGAGACACAGAATCACACCTCGTGACCGTCAGGAGCCAGGAGGAGAACGTATATGTACAACATCGTCATAACGGGGAGGAAGCCTGGATCGGGTTTAACGACAGAGATGTCGAGGGGAAATTCAACTGGAGCAGCAGAATACAGAGCAACTTCACATACTGGGTCCCAGGTCAACCGAACAACATGAACAACCAGGACTGTGTGCACACTTTGGGTGTGAAACACGATTTTTCCTGGAACGACGTGCCGTGTAGTGATTGCCACAACTACACCTGCAGTAAAGGTCAGATGGTTAATTTAACAGTTATAGAGCTAGCGTCTTTATGAGGCGAAGTCAAGTTGACTTTCGCTCTTAAGAACAGCGAGTGTTATATAACACTATGCTACTAAGTAGAATGCAAGTTTTGTGCTCGCTAAGGGGCAATCAATACACATGTTTTGAACTAACGAGACAAATAATTTGTTGTCCCTTTAAGACCTGGAACGAGAACCAAGTTTGCACTAGTAAAATGGCGAATTGCTTTAGTAGAGATTTGCCACATTTTTAATTATAAAGGAAATAGATTTATGTTATTTAATTCAATCAATTAATACCAAACTCTAAATGCATAACAAACTTCAAGCTGTTGTCAGTTGCGGATGCAAAACTGCATCGATACGTATATTCGCCGTCTGTCAGTCCATTTGCAATGTAAAAACAGTGTATTTAGACTAAAATGACCAAATAGCAGTAGTAAGCTAAATTTGATATTGAAGAAAAGTGAAAGTAGGAAGTGGCCGGAGTTTTTTGTTTTGAACTCGCTATTCTACTGAGTTTGCTTTATGTTGTTTTGTTTCCTTCTTCTCGTTCTGAGTATTTTAAGAATTCTAACTTCAAGAGCAAATCTCAGTTTGATTCAATACAAAACGTAGATTACGGCCTTAATTATGGTAAACTGACATTTTTCTTAAGTAGAATGTAGTTATTGAAAACAGATTGTAAATCGAACTTATCTCCGCACATACGATTATTTTAAAACTACAACACCAGATTTCGACGAATGCACAAGCAGAAGACACAACTGTCACAAAAACGCAGCATGCAGTAACACGTTTGGATCCTACAGCTGCCGCTGTACAGTTGGATATACGGGCGACGGTGCCGACTGCACTGGTGAGTTCGTTTTGCAAATTGTAACCAACATTTTGGTGCTTTCAAAGTACAAAGCATTCCTTTTTCAAATGTTTCTTCTGTTAATTAGGTCTGTCTTTTCAGGTCTGTATTTCTCGATTTCTAATTATAGCCTTGAAACGGTAAATTGATTTGTTTATAAAGCTCCATTGCAACTACCATAATAGCTACCTGCATAATCGTTACCACACCTCTCCCAAATTATCCTAGTTTGTTATAATGTCACAGACTGTACGGTAATACAAATAAAATGACTTTTTTTCTTTGAGGATAGTCAGACTTAGTATTGCTTCATAGCTTTAGCTTTAGCTGAAAAAATCCTATCGCACTGTTTCGCAAGCGTCAAGATAACAGACTACGAATAGTCCCTAAAAGATTAGTATTGCTTTCATTTTGTATTCCACAGTGCAACGGCAATCCATATTTTGAAAGTGGTCTGCCATTTATCGTCCTGCCGATATATTTAAAAATATGTTCAAGTTCCACAACTGCTTGACGAAGACTTTTTTTTGAATGTTTTAAATTGACTGTAAACAATTGTAACGTTTTTGTGAAATAGCACCATCAAACTCCTGTTATCAAAATTCTCAACGACAGCGTGACTATTGATACAACCTCATTTTTTACAACCAAGTAATTACTATAAAAAGTAACATTCGTAATAACAATGATGTTCTTATTACGTGTAAATCAAATACTTTAAACAGATAGATTTTCTTAAGCAAAAAGGACCTGGATGTAGATTTAAAAGACTCGATGCTTGAAGAACGCTGTAGAAGTTCGTTGGTGGCGAGTTCTATAATGTGATGCGACAAAAGGGAAAGAACGTTGACCAGTAGTGATGGTTTTAACGGCTAAGAAAATGAAAAAGAATCGAGAAATTTAGAGCGTTTGAGACAATCGAGTATACAGTCAGGAGGGGCAGAGAGATATAAAGGTAACGAGCAGAATTTGTAACAGATGCGAGGTTCAGCAGGTAGCCAGTGGAAAGGTCTTATTCTTAGGAGGAAGTACAAGTACTTGGGCTTGGGTCCTGTGATAGGGCGATTATTATTGTCCTGTGTTCGTTGAAGTTTGCTTACTTTGGCACAAAATGAGAATTGATTTTCATTTGTATTCCGTCAAACTAAGTTATTTTAAATTAAAACAGATGAAAAATGGTTTTTGGACTTTGTAACGAACTTTGAACAGAACAAAACAAACAAACAAACAAACAAACAAACAAAATATGCGTGCTTGCTTTTTGTTTGACAAATCATAATTTTTTTCTTTTGATCAAGAAAATTTAAAAATAAAGACGTAGCTGAAGTTTCTACTGTGTTTCGAATGAATTGAGTTGATACTTTATCTTGATAAATGCTTTTCTCCAGACATGGACGAGTGCTCCCTTTCTCATACGTGTGACAGCAGTGCCACGTGCACAAACACCGAAGGCTCGTACAGCTGTCAATGTAAAGCTGGATATTCCGGGGACGGACACACTTGTAGAGGTATGCTGTTGTATCTATAAGGTCCGCAGTCACCACCCAAAATGCTTTGCACGGACTAAAATTGATGAAAACTTCAGATTGGAGTTCTCTAACAGCTTTAAAATTGACTTTGTGGAAAAATTGGAAATGGCCTAGCACGAGCAAATAGGAACACGTTGAGTCACAATATCATGGTCTACAAAATGCTGCATTTTAGCTAGTAGCTATTCTTCTGTTTCATCTACAGTTACTTTCTTTTCATACCCAGTCAATTTTGAATCTGTTATGAGTTCTCTTATTGATTAAGCCAAACAAGTATGCGAAGGTGACTTCTGTTTCAGTCGCCAATCAGAATAGACAAAACGCAAATCATTGTAGTTGGTTTTTAGTGTCCTCTTTTATCCTTCAGGAAAATGGGAGCGAATTCATCACAAATATTTGACTCTGTTCTTACATGAACGTATAATAAGGAAAATTAATTTAACAAACAGTTCTGCTGACGCTATTCAAAAAGTTATGCAAACAGAAAGAAAACTTGGTCAACTCGAAAAATAGGTACCGGTCAGTTTTAGAAACACTTTTGCTACACAGATAACAGACAATTATAAACATCAGTATTGCATGTTATCGGGCGATTTTACGCTCACCTCAATATGGCGGACGCCTCCTGTCACAGATTGTTATTTTTCTTCAAATTTTTGTTATTCGCACTTTTTCATTAACAGTTCATTAGTTGTAGTTTTCCCAGATCAGAAGCTGAAAACTGATTAATATTATTTGAGGAGTAGGATTGCGTAGTGGTCAAAGGAGCAAAACCACTACCTTGGTGAGACTGATGAGGGAGGGAGAAAATAAATTTATTAGATAAACTTTAAAGCTTTTGAAAATACAAATTTTATAGGAGATAAAGGAAGGGAAAATACTAATCTTTTTTAGCAGAAAAGAAAACGCATTAAAATATATACATATTTGTGACTTGCTTACATGACATCAACTGATATTAAATCTGTTGGATAAGAAGAAAAAGCTTAAATTCTTTTGAAAAACAATGTGAGGGTAAACCTTCCATATGGAAATGCCATGGATGGCACTTTCGTTGTAAGCAAGTCCAATTGGTTCAAAATGTTACAGAACATCATTTTGAAAATCCTACAAAGGTTGTTTTATATTTTTTGTGTTATTGTTATATTCTTTTGTTATTAGCATAAACATTATTAGTTATTAGTGTTAGTATAAGAATTGGGTGCATTCTTGGCATTTTCGCATGGAATATATGCAATTGTGAGGCAACAACTTTATCTCAGTTGGATTTATTCTCCATGTTTTTGACGACAGTGCTCTAAATCGTGAAAGGCCTTAGTTTGTCCCGGAAACTTGTCTGTATAGGTCTGACTGCAACTATCAAACAAGTAATTTAGTTACTAGTAATTAGTTAATTCCCGGTATCGTCACTTCAGTTTGAAATCTCTCTCGCTTCATTGTCGGAATGCCTTCAAACAGCAATCGCTTCTCATAATATCTCACTCGCTACTCGCTTAGTGTGTGTTACAATAATGCTCCGTTGCTGGTGCTGTTTAGTCAAAAATTTGCTGCAGTTGTTATAAACGGCGTGAACTGAGTATCTGTCAACTGCCTGCGTCGGTTTCATAAACAGGTGAATATATTTGTTCTAAAGCATCTATTTTTGAATTATTGCATCGTTCAAGAGAAACTAGGCGCGCTATTTTCACTAGGTCCTCTCTATTTTATGACAGTGAAACATTTCATGAATTGTTGTGCATCTCCTGCCTTACCCTACCCGCGCATTTTTATTGCCTTGAAATCAAACATGACAAACTATAACAGTATGGGGTAGGATAAAGTGAAAATTGTCACAGGCGAGAGCCTTCCGACTTTAGCCGACAACAAGACGAATGTCACTCGTGAATCTGCAACAAATTCCCAAAGGCGCCAAGTTTGAACAGGCCTTTGTTTTGTGATTTTGCCAACCTAACAATGGGACAAAGTTTGATGTGGTTAGTATAAGCATTGGGTGCATTCTTGACATTTTCGCATGGAATATATGCAATTGTGAGGCAAGAATTTTATCTCAGTTTGATTTAATCCCCATATTTTTGACGACAGTGCTCTAAATCGTGAAAGGCCTTAGTTTGTCCCAGAAACTTTGCTGCTATAGGTCTGACTGCAACTATCAAACAAGTAAGAGAAAAGCTGGACTCCACTAAAAGGAATAATGTTATACTTCCAATGAAATCGTAACTCAGTTTCGAGGTTTTTAACACAGTTTTTCTATTGAGATATAAGCACTTGCTACGCATAATTAAGGGTATTAAATCATGAGTCATATATAATGGCTGCTCGTTTTCGAGCAGAAGTTAAATGACTGTGGTAATCCTAAAGTTAAACGCGCAGACTCACAGATTTAGAAAACTCTCTCGCTCTTCCCTGTAATCATCTCTCACCCTCACGATATTCTTCTGTGGTTGACCTCGTGCAAAACTATCATCACCCTTTCTTTTAACACTTCGTTAAGTAGTTAAAATGGCTCAAACGTACCAAACTGGAAACATCTCTGCCCCTCACACAACCGTCGGATTTATATATAACTACATAGAGTTGAAACTCTTTCTACTCTTTGAACACTGCAAAATACAAGGGAATAACAAAGGTTATTAACACCTTTAAAGAGTACATCCTAGAAAAGAAAATCAGCTGTTGGATATTAGGGTTTCTTATTATCAGATGGTTATGTGACGAGCAGATGTAATTCTTGTTACTAGATACATATCAAGAAGTGTTGAGATTGCGTGATGACAATTTGCTTGTGGTAAAACAATAGAGAAAAGAAACTAGATTTAGAATCAACTCTTCATTTTTAAAAAGGTCTGTGATAAAAATTGCGAATCTGCGAGTCTTTTGGAGATTATTACAGCTATTCACCTAATATTAAAAAGCGAGCAGTCCAATTACTATGCCTTAGGCTATTTAAAGATTAACAAAAACTGCGCCGCAAAATCACCAGATATAAACCATTATTCCTTTGAGTGTCCAGTTCTGCTCTTTCTTATTTGTTAGTTATCAGTTTGTCACGGTATCCATTCAGCATCTTGAAGTGGACGTAATAGAAAGTAGATGGAATCGGTACTAATCAGGGGAAAACATCTAACACGATTCTCTTCCAAGTTAGTAATAAACGGATAGATTTTTTACTTAAGCAAACGTTATGGATTAAACTCAACTTTTTAAAATTAATTGCTGAATTTTCCAAACGATACTGAAATTTAATACAGATATTGACGAATGCTCGGCGGGAGGTTGCGATGCAAACGCTGACTGCACAAACACCGTGGGCTCGTATAGCTGCTCTTGTAAAAGTGGTTACCATGGAGATGGCAAAGCATGCGACATATACCGTAAGCAGTTTTGTTATAGACTTGTTCCTCTATAAAAGTACACTACATTCTATTTATTTATTTATTTATTTATTTATTTATGCAGCTAGTTGAGCCGTTTACAGACCCCACACTGTGATTTAGTCTACACCGTGCAACGGCGTATAGATAGACTAATTGTTATTATTAGGGAGAGCTGCAGTTACTAACTGTGAAGGTTAAAAAGTACCAAGTAAGAGGTTTTCATCAGTACATTATGGAAAACAGATCATTCCACTCGGTGAATTTGCTTAAAACTTGGCAAAGTTCAAAGGCTAACTTTTCGGTGTTGTTTGTAAACAAAGACTGGCTCTTTTACTCACTAGTAACGGCTCAATCGAACATAGCGAAGCCATTTGCTACCGAGCGCGAGCACGTGAATTGGTGTCAACAAGGATGGGAAAGGCTCCCAGTTAATTTTACAGGAGGTATTTTTATGGCTTCAATCTGTGTTATAGGTGGACTGGGAAGCTCAACCATTCTAAAAGGCAAACCAGTCAAGTACATAGAACAATTGACCAGCTGGCTGAGCCCAGTCATCCAGAGTTCCAGCACAAGTACATGGGTCAGATGCTGGCACGGCCAGTCACAAGGTTTTGCTGCTTCGACTTTTCACTCATACTGCAACTACAACGGTCCGACAGTGACTATAGTGCGCGTGAATGACTATGTGTTTGGTGGATACACGGACCACTACTGGACTAGTAAGTTATAACACTCAACATGATTAAAAAACACACAAAAAATAAGAATACACTGAAATCTAGTGCACACAGACACTTTTAGGCGCAACTCTTAAGTGCCCGTCTATCTGGAAACTTTGTCCAAAATTATGTCACATTCTTGAAAACTACAGCAAAACAGTCTTCGTTTATTAGGTGCTTGCTATTCCTAAGGGGAGTAGCTGTGCAGCAAGGAGACAGGTAACGAAATGCTTCACTGTTAAATTTCTTGTTTAACTCATTAGTTAGTTTCCATTTCTCTCTTTTGCTGGGGTTTGAACAAGGAAATGGGTTGGTTGCGGAGACAAGCGAGAGGCAGCGAAGGAGAATAATAGTCGGCGTGGAGGCTAGTAGGGGTAGGGTAGGGGTGCGTATTAGCGGGGGGAAAGGGGGTGGGACACAGTAGTGACCTGTCGAGCACATGAAAAATGTATAATTGTTAGTATGTAGGTTTATGGTGCTTAGACAATAGTCGGTGCTTAATGACAGTGCCATGAATGACTGCGAAATGAGGAAAGGATAAAAAACTCAGCAAAATTTCTCACGAATTTCGTCTAATTCAGAATTATCTTAATTCTTTTTACCTATTTGCAGATTCCTACTGTTACTACACAAGTTACAAATCGTTTTTGTTCACCCTTTACAACACAAATGGTTACCAGCCTCAGAAGCTTGGATTTTACCGATATTACGGCTATGCCATGTATAGCGGCGGTAGCTACGGTCCCACATTTGGCGGCGGTCACGACTTGTACATTCGAGATTACGCCAACTACTACACCGGCTCATATACAAACATGGGCCACACCTACTACGCTCCGAACGGATGTTCAACTTCCGGTGGATCTAGCTGCTCCGTGCTGGCGGGAAGTTACAGTTCGTTCACAGTATCAGATATCGAAGTTTTTTACGAAACCACTTAGGACTGAAAATATCAGTGCAACACTATACGAGAAAATAATCCACAAACCTGAGCCCACACACTGTATGTGCAGCTGTTAGATTGAGACTGAATAGTCAAGTGCATGCGCCCAGTATCATCCAGTTTTAATCGATAGTAAAAAAGATTGAAATACAAGTGATAAAGAAATCTTTTTATTCGAGGCTGGTTCTAATTAAATGCAAGCTTGTAGCTACAACTTACTGATTTTCCAAAAATAACAATAAATAGAAAACCGATCAATAGACAGAAAACGGGCTCAATTTTCTAGTTTCCATTCATAGTTTTAAAGAAATTTTCAGTTTTCTCAAGTTTTTTTTCTGCAATGTAACTGTAGTTATATAGGAGTTAGAATGACGGTCCAGAAAATAAAACAAAACAATTTTAGAGGCGTATAACTATGTGCGGAATAAGAAATCGATGCTAAATACATATCAATGACACTTAAAAACACAAGGCATGCCTTAAGCAACTATCTATAGACAAATAAAACGTTGAAAATGAAATCATATCTGTTGAGAAAACGTGTAGATCCAGTGCGAAGTTTAGACAAGTTCTTTGCCTTAAACGCGTTTGTTAAAGTGCCGTATTTATTCGAATCAGCGCCCTCTCTCGAATAAGTACCCCTCTCAAATAAGCGCCCCCTAAAAGACCAAAAATAAATAGGCATCCCCCTGAACAAGCGTCCCCAGAACCGCAGTGATAACTGGCTGAATGTACTTTCAGTTCTTGAGAGAACTGGAATGTTTTGTTAGACTATATCGCGTGTAGTAGGCAGTATTTGTTAGCCTGTATTGCGTGAATACTAGTACCAAGACTTTTGTTCGATGTGTTTCCGCTTAGAACTTGTTTAAGAATGTTTTATTGGACAGTATCTTCATGTTGTTCTGTGTTTTGTTGTGTAATGGAAGATATCAATAAATTTGCTCAAGATTCGAATGCTTTTCGCGACTAAAACGCCCTTCCTCGGTTAAGCACCCCTTTCGAATAAGCCGCCTCTAAGAAAAATGAAATATCCGCCTCGGGCGCTTATTTGAATAAATGCGGTCGAAGTAGTAAAGAAAATAGATCAGTGTATATGTCCTAAACCTGCAGTTCATCTATGCAGCTTGCCACAAACTTTCTGACTGACAAGGCCATTTCCTTGAATACCTGGCCTATGCTCCCTCACGAAAAACTGTTTCCTCTGAGCTCTTTTTTTGCTGGCGTTCTGACGAAGTTGTCTAAACAAACAACGCTTATGAAAATTCAGAAACAAACCTAACAATCTGGAAACTATGCAACTCCTTTGTGGCCGACTGTGATCGATCCATACAAACAATATACATCCATTTTTCCAACAGCACTCAAATGAATTTTTGAATTCTTTTTGAAATCCAAAAACTTGAAGTAATTAATAACGTCACCGAAAATCCGTTCAACCACCACTCGTGCTTCACTCGTGGACTGATTCCAGGCCATCTGAAGTGGGGTGAGTCACGCTCATCTGAAAGGTGCTTGAAGTTGCAGGCGAAGGGGATATGCCGGTGTCGTAGCGAATCCGCCCCCTCCCCCCGCGGCGAAATCACTAGGGATTTCGTCCCCCTTTAGGGATTTCGCCCCCCAATTTGTCATGAACTTTAGGATAATAATGTATATGTGTGTGTACGTTTATATGTTTTTCATTTTTTTGCAAAGTGTGTTTAGCTTTTTTTTTACGTCTATCAGACTATCTTAACTATCGGGAGACATATTCACTTTTGATCTCTCCCCCTCCCCCTTCAGTCATTTTGTTGTCATCGTTCATTTGTTACGTTTTTCGAATATGTTTTTAAAAACCTATTTGCTTTGGACGTGACTCTCTCGAAGAATTGTAAAATATTATTTCACTAGCAATTTTACCCCCTTCCAAACGTGTGGTACAGTTCCCCGCTTTTCGACATCGTTCCATGTTAAACTTTTTGTTCAGTTTTTTAAATATGTTTCTTTTAAAAAAAAAAATTTGCTTTTGATATGTCTTTCTAATTTTCGAGGAATTATAAAGTATTCTGAACTAGGGGGGGGGGCAAATTCACTAGCCTAAGGGATTTCGCCCCCCCCTTCCTTTCAAACGGTATAGTTCCCCGCTTTTCGACATCGTTCCATGTTAAAATTTTTTTGTTACATTTTTTAAAAATATGTTCTTTTTAAAAAAACTATTTGTCTTCGATATATCTTTTGCGAATAATTTTCGAATATTCTCAACTACTGGGGGGGGGGGGAAACCGCTAGGAATTTCGCCCCCCCTTCCCTTCAAACGGTATAGTTCCTGCTTTTCGACATTGTTCCATGTCAAAACTTTTTTGTAACGGTTTTTTTTTAAAAAAAAAACATGTTTAAAAAAACATGCTCTTTTTAAAAATAAATTTGGTTTCGACGTGTCTTTTTTTTGAACAATTGTAAAGCATTCTCAACTATTGTGGGGGGGGGGGGGTGAATTCACTAGGGATTCCGCCCCCCTCCTTTCAAACGGTATACTGGTTCCCCGCTTTTCAAAATTGTTCCATGTTAAAACTTTTTTGTTACGTTTTTAAAAATATATTCTTTTTTAAAAAAAACTGTTTGTCTTTGATATGTCTTTTGCGAATAATTTTCGAATGTTCTCAGCTACTGGGGGGAGAAATTTACTAGGGATTTCGCCCCTTCCTTTCAAAGTCTCCTTCCCCCTCCCCCCCCCTCCATAGTTGAGAATATTTTAACAATGTTCGAGAAGACATATCAAAAACAAATAGTTTTTTTTTAAAAAAAGAACATGTTTTAAAAACGTAACAAAAAAGTTTTATCATGGAACGATGTCGAAAAGCGGGGAACTATAATGTTTGAAAGGAAGGGGGGCGAAATCCCTAGTGAAATTCTCTCCCCCCCGACGCTTTTAAAACTGAAACTTCAGAATCCTTTGATTTCATTTTGCCTTTGAAATAGTTTTTGTCTTGCGATTTAAACGATTTAAAGATGAAGCGTTTAAAACGTTAGAGGCAACTGCTAACAAACAAAACGAAAATTCTGAAGAAAGTTCTTGGTTTTGCAACTAATGAGAAGGAGAA
>JAOBYE010434975.1:0-13908 GCA_025403585.1 Parazoanthus swiftii | reverse complement strand
TACAAATTGCGACAAGTTTTATTACAAATTGCGACAGGTATTACAAATTGCGACAACCGTTATTACAAATTGCGACAACCGTTATTACAAATTGCGACAGTACACGCGTCACTTTATGTCTCAGTGTTCGGGGGAAGGGAGTCACACATTTTTAAATCATTATTTTTTGGTTGATTGCCCTCTACATGAAGTAATGATCACACCATAAAACTTTGTGACAATGAGTAGGCATACGGCATTGGTTGGACTTTACCCTATGTGGCTCAGTTTTAGAATTATTACATATAGCATTGCAATCGCATGCTGAATACACGCTAATTGTTAGACGCGGCGTCAAGCGGCGTCGCTATAACTACAAACACTGGTGCAATCATATATAGTTTGAGCAGTTGGTAATTATTAATATTGTATTTACTATCGAAAAGTTATGTAACTAATTAAAGCCATATTATGCATAAAACAATATAAATTAGTTTAACATAAATAACTGTTTACTGTCAGTAAAATGTAGACAATTACTAGTTCTTTCTGTCCTCCACTTCAATAATGATCAAATGTATAGTTCTGAAAATAATTGTACCGCCACTTTAAACGAAACTTTCCCAGTATAGGGAAAGGGGGTTAACCAGTACATCTACAAAGTGAAGCAAGATTTCTTCCATGGTGGGGTTACAGATGTTTTCTGGAATAACACAATGCACAACAAGTCATGATACACATACACTCTTTTTTTAAAATAAAAACCAGTAAAATTTTGATCAGCTTCAAAATGTTCTTATTTAGTTCTTAACGGCTGTGTTTTCCGTAGGGGGTTAAACTCGCCTAAAATTTGGTAAATTGCTTTTGTGCCTTATTTCTCAAGAAATGTGAAGTGCCTTTTGCAAGACATACTATTTTTTATTTCCATGGGTGCGTTATCGGAGAGCTGAGTACGAAAGGACTACTGTAGTTCAACACTGTACGCTTCCTTTAATTTTTAATTCAGCCTCAGTTTGTTCTTATTTTGTTCTTATTTTTTCGGGCAAACTCAGCTTCAATGTTCTTATTAAGTTTGTTATCAATGAAAAAAGAGTGTACAAGATTTTTAAATGATGTGTTCTTTGATTTTCAGAACCAGAATCTTCTGTTCCCGATGAAGAATTCAATAACAATGTGGAAAACTAGAAAACCAGTTGAAGATTTCGAAAATTATGCGGTTTTACATGCAAGCGAAGATAAGAAAATAGACTAAAGTAATTTTTACCTCAACATGTTTTTGAAAAAGCTACTCGTTTTTAAATATTATTATGTTATCAAAATAGAAAGAAATATTGGTAAAATAATATCATTCCCGTAATTTTATTTGACTTTATATCACCTATTTGTGCCCGAAACAAAAGAACAAAGCGTGAATCACCACGAACCCAGAAGCAAACCGGAAAAGTACCGTAAATCCTCGAATAAGCGCCACATCTCGAATAAGCGCCGCACCTAGGCCTACCAACTTAATAAGCCGCCGCTCTCGAATAAGCGCCGCACCTCAATTAAGCGTTGAAGATGACCGGCATTTAACATCGATTGACTGTTCTGACTTCTGAAGCCACGTTTGATCATTACGTTTGATAATTTCGATGGGACAAAACACAATGCTCAATGTTCACGCGAACTCTGTGAGTAGTTCTTACTTTTACTGCTATGTGTTCATGTTTTTCCTTTATTTGAATACTGATTAAATAAAAAAAATTTGTCATCTCCAGTACGTGACTCACTTCATCCTCTTAACGTTATACTTTGTGATGCACTTGCGGTTTCAAATAAGCACCGCACCCCGAAAAAACACCGCACCTCGAATAAGCGCCGCACCAAAATCTCGATGAAATTAATAAGCACCGCGGCGCTTAATCGAGGATTTACGGTAGATCTGTCAAGAGAGGATTGGGGGAAGGGGGAGGGGAGAAAAAGGTGGGGTGATAAGAAATGGTACAGTACTAGTAAGACCAAATAGTTGGATTTAAATTGTTGAGCTAGTCTGGAACCCTGCAGCCTTGGTGAGGTTAGAACGAAATCGTCTGTACAAAGAAGTATGTTTCTAAGGTTTTGTCGAAAAGCAAATCGTGTTTAGGCAAAAAAAGTCTCTTGTAAATGATTAAATGACACACGATTTGTGTGTATCGTAACGTGTTTTCAAAACGTTTGAAACCAGGCAGTTCGCAAATCAAGCCCAAGTTTAAGTGAGTCGACAACTTAATTTCTTTAATCTTGAAATTCACAAACAATTATTTGAATTAGCTGTAGTTTCCTTTAAGAAGATTTCGATGTCTTTAAGTAAATAGAAACTGAAAAAAAACCTTCATGTTTGTAATTTCAGTTGAAATTTGTATTGTGAGCTTAATGGGCCACCCTGTATATATTAAGTCTTATCCTTTCCTAACCTTTTTTCCCTTGAATAGTTGTATATTTGAATATCATGAACATTAACCTTATTTCACATAGTTTTACACAGTTCTACACACAATCTCTAGTCAGACTTGTTTAAATTAATCTTGTCAGCCCTCGAAAACCGCATAACTCTTATGCGATATTTGTTTTTAACGGATACTATAGCAACTTAAAAAAGCTTGGTTTAATTTCGTTACATCTGCATAAGTAAATATAACATTTCGAAAGCAATAGGCTTTTTCGAAAGTAGGTCTAAAGTAGTTTGTTACCTCCATCCTTTGTTTGCTTTACAAAAATCTCGTCACACTCGCAACTGAAGTGTGTTACATATATGTAGTTACTTGCCATTAAAATTACCATTCTGAGTTCTCAGATTTTTTACTGAATTATGCATACAATAGTCGCGGGCCGTTTCGTTACTCTCGTAAGAGAGCTTCAGCAACAAGGACGGGAACGTCAACAAGAACGTTACAAAACAACGGACTTAGTTACAGAGTACACCAGCTTTTATTTCATCAAAAGTTGATAATCTGGAGGTGTGAAAGTAGGATCGTAAGACTGGTCCGATCAGTCTTTGAAGTGGGATGCGGCTCTTTTGATGATGCCTACTTTAAAGTATCATAGTTTAGGCCCACTATATCTTCATTCACACGCAAAGTAGGGTCAAAGTACGATGCGGCCCTACTTTAAAGTATCATACTTTAGGCCTACTGTATCTCCATTCACGCACAAAGTAGGGTCAAAGTACGATGCGGCCCTACTTTAAAATATCATACTCTAGGCCTACTATTACTCCATTCACACACAAAGTAGGGTCAAAGTACGATGCGGCCCTACTTTAAAGTATCATACTTTAGGCCTACTATTACTCCATTCACACACAAAGTAGGGTCAAAGTACGATGCGGCCCTACTTTAAAGTATCATACTTTAGGCCTACTATTACTCCACTCACACACAAAGTAGGGTCAAAGTACGATGTGGGCCTACTTTGGACCTGCTTATACGATCCTAGTGTGAAAAGGCCTAATGCGAGATAGTTGGCACTCTTTGCAATGGCCCATCTGAGGTATTAAGAAAAAACTACACACAAAACACAGTAGGACGCAAAATCTTTGTCCAAAGAGAAACATATACCTATACAAAAATATCTCACACACGACTCTAGGTGCACAGCATATATTACTAGTAGTAGCTACCGCTAAGTGCCAACGAGCAAAGAAGAAAACTGAATAATTTTATTGGAATTCTATTGTATTGGATCCTACCTTAAGATATTTTTTAGTAAACTCAATATCTAAAGGTGTGGTTTCACTTTTAACTTGCGACTTATAAGCATAATAGATAAAACTCGTTCTTCATTGTTAGGTTTGTTTTTATGAACTTGGATTCGATTGGTAGCAGTTGGTGGCTGTAAAAGCCTAACTTAGTTTAGTCCAGTTCTGGCCCCGTTTTTTCTTTACAGCATCAAAAACTGCCTAGGTACGTGCTTCTTTTGAAGGTCAACGAAGATCATTCGCAGGATTTGCGTAGAATTTGCTGGGCGCATGCGCATTCAATTAATGCTGGACCCATTTTTTCCCGCGTGGGGCCCAGTCCCCCGGAGCGCAGCGAAGAGCGAATAAAAAACGAGGCCAGAACTGGACTAAACTTAGCTTCGACTTACCTGGAATTAGACTGCAAGCAGTCGCTTCTTTGTCGCCCATTATACTTTTTCACCTCAAGCTTGTGGGAAAAGTGTAACGCGTGACACAGAAGCGACTGCTTAGAGTCTAAGTTGGAATCAGCAGTCTCAATTGTCTCTACTGCTGTCAATTGCTGCATCAAGACATCAACACATTCCTTTAACAAAACAAATATATAATGAGAAGCGAACTGCATGTTGCAGTTTCAATGTTCAGTGGCAATATTAATTGTCTCCAGTTAATTCATTGGTTGCATGAAGAGCGAACGAGTATAATTAAATAAATAACTGCGTTCTTACAAACAAAAACATGTTGAGTGAATTGTTGTTTCAATTGTTCAATTATGGCAATTGTCTCCATGTGAACTGTTCTTACTTTAAAGCAAACAATATCCTTGATAGTTTGTGTTTGCACATTGTAACAAACCTCGCACGGCTCTATATTGCTGCTGCCTCGCCAGCCTTGCGTCTTCGCTCGGCTGGCTCGTTGGCAATAATCAAATCTACCTATTTTGCATGCTTGACGGGTACGAGAAAAATTGGTTTATTTTAGGCCCTGTCCACACGCAGCCGGGTATTTTCGAAAACGAAGACTTTTTTCCGAATATGGCTGCTGTCCATAGCCGACATTTTCGGGCACCGAAAACGGAGGTTTTCAAAAATACGCTCGCCAGGACGGAGATTTTTGAAAACGGAGATTTCGTGTGGACGGGCGAAAACGGAGGTTTTCAAATACTAGGTTCCAGAGTCACTCGTCCACACATTTGCTCCATGATCCAATATGGCGGGCTTGTGGCTTCGGCATTCGGCTTGATGTCTAAAATGTAAGCGTCCATACAAAGAAACTTAGCCCTGTTGAATCTTCAACGGGATTACTCCAGAAGGCGGCGAGATATTTTGAAGTTTTTATCAGTGCAGAACTCCTGGAGGATCGTACTTAAAACCTTTTGGACGAAGCAAAAAGTTCGAAGATTGGCGCACTGGCGTATAGTTTGTCATGATAAAGTTCAAATTAAGGGTTAAGAGTCGAGCGAGTGAATATCACGATGTGAAAGTAAACAAAGCTGTGCGGAAACTTAACTTTTGCGGGCTTAGTTAATTGGTAATGCGCATGCTCAGTAAGTGCGCGCATGCTCAGTGAGTGAAGTCTAGCGTTTTAAATCGTGTTCGATTCGCGCATACGTATGGACGATCAAATACGATTCGAAAATGCTACGTGTGGACGCAGACTTTTTTAAATACGGAGATATTAAAATACGTTTTCGAAAATACACGGCTACGTTTTAACCTTAGAGTTAAGGTGATCTGGAATATAATTCTAGTAAACTAACTGTATGTTTGCAAACGCCGAAATTTTATACGGTATTTTGAAAACTGACAAAAAATCTATATCGTTAAACTGGTCAGTTCTCAGTCTTAAATATTATATCTATAAATGCAGAAGAAGAAATACTGCACTGTCTTTCTTTGCCTTCATCGAAAAGTTAAAATATCAAATTTAAAGAAAAACTATTTGTCATTCAAGTGGAAATGGCAAGTTGTTGAACCATGCTTGGTGAAATGAAGAGTGATTCTATTTTGTTTGCATATAAACAGATGTATGTATGTGTATTATACATTTGTGTATGGATATCTATATACACTGTATACAGGGAACCCAGGATGGCCGAGCGGTTAGCACTCGTGCCTCCCAACGCTGTGGACCTAGGATCGAACCCCGGGCTTCGCGTGTGGGCTGAGATTTGTCGATCTCCTTCTCACCCGAGGGTTTTTCTCCGGGTTCTCCGGTTTTCCTCCCTTCACAAAATCAACTTTCACGCCAACTGAGATCAGTGCCGTCGAGCGATTAAACATAAGCCACTGGCTTGGGAGAAAGGGCAACCACTCCCAGCGCAACGATGTTAAATAAAGTTTAGTTCTGGTTTAGTTTAGTTTGGTACACATATACATATATACACATCAATGTTTGTAATAAGTTAGAATATAATCGACCAAACGGAAAAAATGCAACTTGAACTACAAATACTCAGCAAATGTAAAATTGTATTTTCTTTACATATCAGTAATAATATGCTGTAATAAATAAACAAAATTTGATGTAAAAAAAAACTCAGATAAAATCAATTAAAAACAAAAAAAACGTTGACAGAAGCTTCTTTATAATTCTATCCAATGGAGAATCAACTCACGCACACACGCGACTACACAAGTAGGCAAGTATATTATCTCCACCATATTTAATCCACTAAATTCCAAATCGCCACCATGCTATCCTTATTTCCTCAGACCTCAGTGAATACATTTAAACTGAGTTAAATTGGCGATTTCATTAAGTCAAACGTGCATACAAAACTATGCTGTCTTTAATATATGTAAGTACCAGTAGTCACACAGTAGTTACACACATATACACATATAAACTGTTCAATTATAATATTTGGGCATCAGCTATAGTTATAGTCACCGAAAATGGATTCATCCAAATATACGAACTCAAACGCAGAAAATAAAATTATTTCAGTTTGATTATTAATTTGGCTTTGACTTGCACAGAACTAGAAGCCAATAATATATGTGGGTGTACACTGCTTGTTTGAAAGGTTGAAAAGAGCCCTAGTTTACTCGGTTACTCGGTTACTCAGGAATCCCGGCCAAAAAAACGAGTTTACTAACGCTCGGAACAACAAAGTAGCCGAGTCAGGAAATATCAGATATTGTTGTATAGAACAGAGAAAGAAACTGCTCGTTTGTATGGCCATAGTGATAAATTTAATCAACACATTGATGCTATCGCTAAAGTTTCCGCCAAGATTTGTGTCGGCAAAACTGTGTCGGTGTTGTCTGCGGAAAGTTCTGTAAGTATCATCTCATTGCATGCACGCGCTTTTCTTTGCTCAAACATTGCCCATGAAGCACCTGCAGAGTTGGAATTCCTTATTGTACTTTTCCTTTCCTGTTTTTGCATAATTAAAATAAATAGACAAATGGATTCTCTTCCATTTTCGATTACGTTGTGTTTTACTTTGTCAAAAGAAAGACGAAGACTAACAAAATCAGAAACTAAACATTTGAACATTATTGGATCGCCCCCATTGCTTCAAATACCACAAAAGGTCGGAAAGCGATTGTACAAGCGCCAAATCTCTTGTTCTATAACCACAGGTATCACAGTGACTTATATGCGTATCATGATTTTTATAAAGAAATAAGAACAAGATAGATCTGGCTGATGTTTGTTGTAAATTATTTGGTAGTTTTAATCCAAAATTGTTGGTAAGTTTATTTTTCAGTTGCATTTGTATTAAGGTTGTCGTATTTTTAATAGTAAGTTTTCATAGTTCTGAGCCTGAACCTCCTTTCTCATTTTTCCATAAAACTATATTCTCCTGGAAGTTTGTTCCTAAAATTGTGTGTTCTTGCTTATTACATTTTACCCCAAAATCAAAAATGGCCTAGCTCTCCCCTCATCATACACGATCAAACAGCTGAATGGTTCTAAATCTTTTATATATCAGTCCGATAAACATTTATAGGGTATTACTTAATTTGAAATTGCTATAAATAATGTAAAACCTTATTCATTTGTTTTAATTAAGTGTTTTCCCCAAGATAAACTTAAATGGAAATTTTATCTTCACACATTTAAAACAAAACGAGGCCTTTTACCGTAAAAGCGTGACACAATTCTGGGCTCATGTTTATATCGTCTTATAGTTTGACTGTACCTTTCATAAGCCGGTCAGGGTATACATTCGACATGTCTTTTCTCTAAATTTAAATGCCTTTTTGAAAAATAAACGAACAAATATGTTTTCCTAATCAAACACTGTCCATTTTTAAATTGACAAAATTGCCAATTTGTCAAATTAATCTCTTTCATGAATGCCTAAATTATGTAAACTAATCTCCCTTATCATGGTTATTTTGCCCACCTCTTTTGAAATGGAACCTTTATCGTGTCGGTTTTCCCCATTGTGGACTAAATTAAACGAACATGGGAGGTTGATTTTTCCTTGTATGTGTTCGCTTGTAGCTCTCTCTAAATTCACAAATTGTCCAGTTGCACACAATTGCTTGGATCTAAACAAACGCATTTCGAGTGATTTGGCGCTTTTGCTACTTTGGTTGGATAAATTCTCACAAGAAGGAAGCGAATGTCAGATGTTACTCAATTGAGTCCGTTCATAAATTCAACAAACAGCTGTAGAAACGAGTTTTAAGGCACGCAAATGGAGAACGAGAGACCACAACATTTCCAATAATTAGGAATGCAAATACATGGCAGTGCCTGTTAGACATTACTGCCGATTTACAGTGTTCAGCGGAGAGCGAAATATTCTGTAGGTAAGCTTAACCACCAGGTTTTTTATTTAAACAGAAAGCTTAACTTTATTCTTATACAAAACCTAAAGATGATCGTTTAAATTCAGAGCTTTAATTATTGCCTGTAGAGTTTTTCAATGTGCGTATAATAAATTATTGTCTCCTGATCGAGAATAAAACAGATTAAATTATGCCAAGACTTTCTTTCACAAACTTGTCCCGCTTGAACTCTCACTAAAATATGAAAGATTTTTTTCTGAACATTATTTAGAGCCTCTAGTAAAAAGAAAACCGAGAACCTTTGATACGATCTATCGTGGAAAAACAGCGAGATAACTTGTAACGTGTAAACTAACGTGTGGTTTGATTGACTCGCTATTAAACCACGCAAATATTCGTACAGTGTTTCTGTTGTAGCACAAACCACAGCGAACGATTTCACTAGCTCCACTTTGGTGCAACTTATCTAAATCAGTAACATCGAAGTTTGGTTAGTTTGATATTTCTTTTGACAACAACTCTCACAAAAGTGCCAAGCATGAAGTTCAATTATGTTAGTCACTCTCTGATTGATCAGAAAATGAATTTATAAGTTGAACAATACTCGTTTTGAAAAAGTGATGGTGGTTTTATGATCAACAAATCATTTCAGTTATGATGATTTATGGTGCCACTGTTTTCACAGAAACTTTTCTTATGAGATCGTTGAAGTATAGAAAGGACAGCCTTAAATAACATGCTCAAAACTGATTAACCAAAGACTAAAATTTAACTTAAAAACGAGAAATACATGAAAACATGTGCAACAATTTAAAGCTAATATGTTCTTTCCAATATAAACGGTTTGCAATAACCAATATGCATGTGCACTTTATTTCAATATTTATCGTTTTCTAGAGTTAGAATTAGAACATTTTGGGCTTCGAGAAACTCTATTAAACAATGAAAAGGAGCTTGTATTTGCTTGCAAATTGGCGAATAAAAATCCGGCTGAAAGCTGACCCTCGCTTTAATTCGTCCAAGTTGTCTCGACCGTAACAATACTTCGGATCGTCATTCGAGTAACCGACACAGCCGGTCGTTACACTGCCGTAACACTGGAAAGCAGAACTTGTTTTTCAGTTAATTCTGTACAGAAGGCGGCAAATTGTCTTGCTGTTAATCGGCGGCTTTATGATACACTACAAGATGGGGAAAGTTCGTTGCGAGGCATGTACTAAGAATGAGTATGTAACACTAAACAGGGTACTCAATTACACCACAACCTTTTCCTTAATACGGAGGGATGATGGAGCTCAAAAGATAGGTTAACCAAGCCACGTTTATATTTCAATACGTACTATAGTCGTTCCAGCATTTGTTTTCAAAAACATAAAACAGCAGCAATCTTAGAACTCCCGCTATTGAAGTCGTTCAAAGACTTAGTCTCATCAAATATACTCCGAGCTTTTTTATTTTATAGTATGTGGATTTGTTTCCTGTATTTGTTTCTAGTATGAGTATGAATTTGTCTTATTCTTAAATTAAAATTTGAGATTTATCTTTCTTTTTAGACAATTTAGCAACAGAATTAAAAGTTGTCTCTTATTGAGCGACTTCGCGATAAATTATGTAGATGCTAAATTTGCTGCCAGTGAATGGTCTCAATTAGGCCCGCATAAGAACACCGGTAGTTACTAACTAGCAACCGGCCCCTAAGCTGTCCTTATAATTCCTTTTAGTATGAGTTTGGCTTGATAAGCCGGAATGACAGCGGAGTTTTGTTCTAACACGAAAATCGAAGATTTCATCCGGTCTATATATATATATATGTTTGCCGTGACAAGCCAGGTCTGGCCATCAATCGACTTGCTCGCCTCTCCGCGTATGAACTTTTCATCGGATTTTTTTAAATATTATGGGTTCATGCATAAAGTACCGGTCTCATACGAGGGTCTATTTAGGAGATGTTTTTTTAATAAAGATAAAATATTAATGAAAAGCAGCATTTTAAGCACACAGTATAAAGCATCATCTCGCATCTTAACTCCTAGAAACTGTGCAATTGTGCACCTACTCAGTTGACCGACAGTTCTTTAATAGTGAGCCTCGTCTCCGATAACCCCTCCAGCGAGCGCTTTTCCTTTAGTACTGAGGTTTTAGTCTTTGACGTTTTAATCAAAATAACATGTTGAGTCGCTTTGTATTTCCATTTCGTTTCTCCGTGATCCTCTCGAAATTTTTGTCTTTAAAAAAAATGAATTAACTGCATTTAAAAGTCACTCTAGTAAATTCCATTAGCAGCCATTAACTTTTAAACGCTTTAATATCTTACTAGTACAATCTTGGCTAAATAGCACTTTAACTCTAAACCCTATCAAGATCCTCTCAAAAAGGGCCCTCGAGGTCTTCTATATTTGTTTGGTTCCTGCAGGTCGATGCTATTAGCAAAGTTAATAAGTAAGACCACATTGATTAATAAGTAAGTCCTTAACTTGCTTAATCCAAGCTCGCATGTCGGCAAAAAGTGAAAAGGTAACATCCACCAATTCTTTACATGGAGATATTTTTTTAAAAAACAAGCTCATGTACACGTAGTTTTCACGACATGCAAATACCTCACTTTTAACTAGAGCGTGATCATCCAGTCCCTCAGAAGGCTGTTGTATTAGTGTTCCTCACCTATCGATAACTCACAACATAAGCTTGTAAGGGTCTTTTACTAAAAGATATTGAGGAAATTGTAGCCGTGTTCTGTGGTCGATTTGGATATTTTCGTGAGTATGATGAAAATTATAGATAAAGAAATAAATGCTCAGACTAGATCATTCATTTCTGTGTGCACAATTGACCAATAAAAGCTTGGGAGAAAATGAACTAGCTACCCAGACAGACTAGAAGGAGAGACGATTTAATATCCGAGTTCTGTTCAGTCCGATTCGTCCACTCATGCAATTGGAGAGCTTTTGAGACGTTAAAAGGGAAACTGAAGTAGCTTTTTTACAAAACTAACGTAGTTGTCGGTGTGTTTGAGATTTGAGTTTATTATAGTTTTGCTAACAAAAAGTATATGCAGTTGTGATAATCACTTAATGACTGTCTCTTTGGGAAACAGATAGTTTTGTTCGCCCTCGATTCTGCATGTTCCCCTCGTTGAAAGTCTCCGGCGATCAAAACTTGCTGTTTCTCTCGGGAACAGAAATTAAATATATAAAGTTTAAAGGGTATTATTCCACTCTGCTTTCTCGCCATTACTTGCCCGAACAAGCTAGATTCGCATCGAATGCTAAGTGTTGCACGACGCTGGTCGATTTGTATTTAACCTTTTCAATCATTTTAAGCCCTCGGGAACTTTTCCAACGATTTTCCAAAAGTTTAATTTAGTCCTTAAAGTTTGTTTCAAAATGTTTTGAGCACTTTCCCAAGTCTTCCGCAGTTTTCTAAATACTTCGAAAATTTTTTGAAGATTTCCGAAAAATTAGGTCCTAAAAACTGTTATATAGTTGAATTTGTTTTAAAACTTTTTCCCTAAGTTTACTAAAACCTTTAAAAACTTTTAGTGTACTTCTGGACAGCTTCCGAAGCTTTTCCGACATTTTTTAAAGTTTTCTTAAACCGGCTTAGGACCGACGTAGGCATGGAATCAATTAATTATGCAATGCTTACTTTCTTTCTTGAAAGTGTCACGTGATCAGTCTCACTTGGATTTTCTTCGTATCAGCTACACACTAGCCTGATGAAACAAGTGGCGCGTGGCATATATCAAGGTATCCCACTCGAAAGCATTGCATAACTGCTATTTCTTGTCTATTGTATAGACACGACTGATATACTTGAAATTACGCCACTCGTACAATTCATACTACCTAGATTACTCTATTTGAAATGAATTTGTAAAAACATAAGAAAATAACTCCCAAAAAACCCAAGTGCTGGTAATAATGTTTTGGATCTCATGGTGTAAGACGTATTTACACTGTGTGCGTTTGAAGAGCTTTTTCCGACCTCGTCATTCCTCTTCACGTTTTGCTGGTTTGCACAATGAACCAGATGCTTAGTTCATTCAAACACGTTTTTTTTATGTAAACCTAAAATCTGTGAGTAAAAAACTTGCGGAAACTTTTTGAATTAATTGGGCCAAAGAATACATCTTTGAAATCTGAATAAAGTGTAGAGTGTCTGGTGATTGTTCTTAGTAAATTCGAATTCATTTCTCCTGCACGCAAAACCCGGCTGCAATAAAAGCATAAAAACAGCTTAAATTTTAAAAATAGCACAGTCAACCATTTGCGCAAACAGAAGTGTTTGTAATTATGTCTATTAATTCTACTTATTTTCAATATAGTGCAAATATAAGTATTGTATGTTTTTAATGTTACTTTTGAATTTATAATTCAATCCTGCGAAATTTAGTTTATATATTTTTCCAGGACTGTTGTTTTAAACGAAGTTATTATTTATTTTATAATCGTTTCAAGTGAAATTCACGTGAAAAATTTTCTTCGGCAGACAAGAAAAGAGCATTGAAATCATTCATTCATTGACAAAGTGGCTAGTGTGGGCGAAAAAACCAATCATTCATTTTCACTTACAGGTGCAGCACCGCTCAATTGAAGTTCCTGTCTTAAGACTGTATTCAAACAGTGTGCAAAACACCGATCGAGTTACGATCAAAACAAATAAGAACGGCAGCTCTTCAGAGCAAAACCTCGTGTTTAAAGCTTTTAACAACGGCGGCCATTTGTCTATCAGGTTATAATGAAAAATTCAAAGGTAGGTTGATCTTGAGTAAAGTGCGACACAGTTTAAAAGCAGAATGCCTGTGGACGAGTGATTCCGTATCAGTTTTTGTAGTATTCTAGCGATAAGGGTAACCAAAAACGTACGTAGCCGTTTGCCGAAACTCAGTTGACCCTCTTCCAAGAAAGACGCGACCGTGAAAACAAAATCTGAAAGGAAGATCCAAGGATACTTAACTTTAAAGTTTAAAGCGCAGATGGTTTATATAGTAGAAAAATGCATGTACGCAGTTGATTAACCACGACTCGGCGGAAATCGCACTGTTATGTTATTATACCAAACACTGATGTGCCTTAAAACGAATACAGAACGGCTACTCGGTCTCATTCATGCACACACCTACAAACATACTCTATTTCCCGTGCAGCTAGACTGACCCACCAATCCGCATTTTTATTTTTACAAAAAAAGAGTCCGCCATAGCTCGCATAGCAAACAGAGTTCTACATTGAGTTCTTGCACTGTGTAACCAGGGAAGTATTCAGTAATTTTGAGGAGGGTGTACCGTGTATTTCGTGAAACCCTTGCCTGTTTTCAGACCAAATTAAGCCGCTAGTTTCCCTACCCAATTACAGCACTGAATAAAATCAGGGTCGCAAAATTTCTTTCATACGCCATACCGCACGTCCCGACAGTTTCGTCACGGGTACGGAGTGCAAAAATATACCTATATAGTTCATATAAGGGAGTACCCCATCCCTAGAT
>JAOBYE010434753.1:0-13909 GCA_025403585.1 Parazoanthus swiftii | reverse complement strand
ATATATAAAGTTCTTATTCGAATAGTCAAATCATTGTAATTCTTTTAGAAATTGGTTAATAAAGTTGTCATTTTTTCGTTATTATTATTATTATTGTTATTATTATTATTATTATTATTACTATTATTATTATTATTATTATTATACAGTGATAAATAATGAAATAGTGAAAAGAATGTAATCTATCGAGTCTAAGTGTTTCTTTAACGAAACTATAGCTGTCTGCAAGACTGCAAGAAGTGTAAAGAACATCTGGACGAACAGGCTGCTGCAGCAGACGTCGGCGAAGCTATGTCCCAGGTAATTTTTCCTAAGATCTCTTCCAAGTAAATAATGTTCCAAAGCATGTTTTTAACAGAGACTTTTCTAAGCGAGTTTGTTTTCTTTCCACTTGATTACAGGAAGAAGATGGTGCGTCATCAGATGAGTTGGCAGCTGAAGTCGCGCGTTTAACTGTCATTGACGAAAGCTATGTCCTTTCCCCCAGCACAGGCAGCACCGTGTCCTCGTCTGGCAATGGAACAACTGCTACTCCTCGGCCGCGCGAGAGTGATTTTCTGCAACAATGCGAAATCCAGCCACTTGGAAGACCTTGGCTCAGATGGGAAGAGGTCAGTCAGGATACAAGAAGCCGATACGTCAGGAGATCAGGTGAGATTCTCTCCACCGTGTTGAAGGTCGTTTCCCCTGTGAACGCCCCGCATATATGGTCGGCCCTTCAGACATCAGATGTTGTGAACAAGCAGCTTGGCATCCGCAAACCATTCCTTCCGTCAGAAGTGACCTATTTGGAAGCGCTGGCTGAGGCATACAGCAACGCAAGTAGCTGGGACACGCGGAGACAGGTGTTGTCAGCAATGACAGGAGTGGCTAGCTTTAAAGCAATTGCGCAATTTATCCCAGGGCTTACACAATACCGATAAAGTATGGCCAACACGCACCGTCTGCGCCGAAGGCCCACGCCGAAGGCTCCGAGAATGAGGATCAATCCCAAGCAGCTCGATCATTTTCTCGTATTTATCACCAGCCCCCACATGGTGCAGGACCTGCCATTTGGTGATAAAAGTCTGCAGTTATCCTCAGGAAAAGTTATCAACGAACCCAATGTGATCCGCAGCATGATCCCAGAACGGATTGTGGCACAGTACACCAAATATTGTGCAGAGGTGGGCTTCAGCCGAATACAATGTTTCGAGTTTTATCCGAGTGCAGTGCCTCCGTGCGCAATCGCTTCAAGGGCTGGATTACATTGCTCCTGAGGGAGCCCGTGCCTTCGACAATCTATCCTCTATTGTACAGGAGAATGCTCTACTTCGAGCTGATGGTGTAAGTTGGGGAGCTATGATCCAAGAATTGCTGAAGGCGGGAAATGTGTATTTGAAGAGTGATTATAAGGTATGTGGGGAAATGTCATACAAATTGTCTAACCTATGGTCATAATAACAGTTTAGTTATCCGTCCCTGGGGGAGTCAACGAGCAAAGCGGCAGCAAGTACTTATAAAATCG
Source organism: Parazoanthus swiftii (assembly GCA_025403585.1). Lineage (NCBI taxonomy): Eukaryota > Metazoa > Cnidaria > Anthozoa > Zoantharia > Parazoanthidae > Parazoanthus > Parazoanthus swiftii. Next base: position 12,402 of record JAOBYE010434753.1, on the reverse strand, counting down.
CAACACTTGTAGATACGAGCAATGGAGTAGCGATATCCAAAAGTTTAGCAAAAGTACTGGGAATATACAGCGTAGAACTTTGTTTGACCGATTTTATTCTTGCGATTTATGCAATATTCCTGCCTTTCCACATAAATTTTCCAGAAAAATAAATAAATATAATGCGGACTTTCCATACACTCTCTTACACTAGACTGCTGTAAAACAAGTTAGGCCTTCCCAAATTGCAAAAAGATGAACCTGCCAGACACAAGAAAGTTGCACAATCGCAAAAATAAAATTCCGCAAAAAAAGCATCGTCCTACACTCACTCACTCTCTGTCTGTCTGTCTGTCTGTCTGTCTGTCTCTCTCTCTCTATATATATATATGGTTGCAATTAACAATGTCCTTTTTGTCACACAAGGTACATGTTAATTGCTAGTCCTCAGTGCCAGACCACTGCATTGTTTTTGCCCTCAGTGACCCATCTGTAGCAGGCTTCAAGCAGCAGTGTAGTCACCAGCACAACCACGTGTGTGTAAAAATTGCCAGGGCCTAGAGACCGTGCTAGGGAAAATTGGTCAAGCCGTGCGAGATGCTGCCGTTCGTTCTGATGATGAGCGAGACGAGGCATTGTATCTCTACCAGTCGTCAGTAAGAGCCATAAACACATGGAAAGCCCACCAGCTTCGTTCCGTTCGACAGGACCAGGCACGGCTGGCCATCGTAGGCACGCTCGCCGCGGATGAGGTGCTCATAATCAACGACTGGGCCATGAAATTCCTCCTCCAGTTATATCGAGAATCTCAACAGGACTGGTTTGGGAAACGAGGAATTTCATGGCATATATCAGTGGTGTACCGACGTGTTGAGGAAGAACTTCAGTCACACGTCCATCTGATACAGTCATGTAGCCAGGATAGCAGCGCCATCATATTAAATATGGAACATGTGCTGGCAACACTGAAGTGTGAGCACCCGGAGATTGCCACTGCTTACTTCAGACAGGACAATGCCGGCTGCTACCATTCTGCAAACACCATCCTTGCATGTCCGGCAATCGAGAAATCCTCCGGTGTCAGAATAGCTAGAATTGATTTCAGCGATCCCTAGGACAGCAAGGGGGCGAACGACAGGATGGCAGCCACATGCAAATCACAGATCAGGATCTATCTCAACGAGGGAAATGATGTTACGTCGGCCAGTCAGATGAGGGACGCGCTGCTGTCCAATGGAGGAGTTACTGGCGTCCGTGTTGCCGTCCTTTCAACCATCTGCGATTCTCCCGACCAGCTCAAAATCACTGGAATCAACAAACTGAATAATTTTCAGTTCAAAGATGGGAGCCTTGTTGCGTTGCACATCACATTTGGTCACGCTACACGATCGACTTGTCCTATATTGAACCGTAACTTCTACTGAACTATTTATAAATGGAATGAATGTATGATATAGTTAGAAAGACCTCCTCAAACAGTAGAAGCAAGCTGATGGATTACATTTTGGTGAGTTGAGACTTGACATCGTAGTTATTCGTAGGTGTATGGCAATAGTAAACACGGAATATAAACAGTCACCAGGGTTTCTCCCTATAATTTTGTTCATATTTTACCATATTGCCGCGACCTCGCAAGATTGTTTGTTGACTCTATTGACTGCAAACTACAGGAGATATCGAGTATAATTATTATTTGTTTTGATTAGCAAACGAGATTAAATTTCAGTTCACTTTGCGGTTTGTCGTTTGGGCTGGGGATTCTACGGTGGCCCACAAGGGACACGCTGGAAATTAAAATTAGTTGCTGCAAATTAAAATTAGTTGCTGCAAATTAATATTAACTGCTTCAAATTAAAAATAGTTGCTGCGAACCAAAAAGTAGTTGCTGCACTGCAAATTAACAATAGTTGCTTCAAAGTAATATCATTTGCTGAAAAATTTAAATGTAGTTGCTGCAAATTAATTCTGGTTGCTGCAAATTAATTTCCAGCTGCTGCAAATTAATACTAGTTTGCTGCAAATAAAAAGTGAAAACATGTGCGTGCGCATTACGGCCGAAGAGGCCTGAATCTAGTTGAGCCCCGCCAACCGATCCTCCATTTTGTTTGTGGCAGACACTGCACTGACAGCTTTCGAAGATTAGAATGTTCTGCTCCACATTTGGGACTGAATGTGTTTCGACTGCGAAATTTTGCCACAAATGTGGATTCCGAACCAAGCCCAAGGGCGAAGAACAAGAAAACACGACGAAAGATGGTAGCACGAGTTCAGTGCATGTGGACGGCACGAGCAGCGGAGGACGTAATCGGGGGGGATGTGACGACAGTTCGAAAACGGCTGGAGCAGCGACAGTAACCTTTGATCAGTTTAGAAAACGTAAGGAAGAAGATAGGAGAAATTACTTTGGGAAACGTGGGAAGAAAGTGAAGCTTCAAGCCGACTTGGATAATTCCGATGCGAAGATTGACATCGGCGTAATTGTGCTGAAAGAAGGCATCCTGACAACGAAAAGAGGAAGTACACTGCAAGTAACTGTGCCGCAAACCATCGGCCCTGATGACCTATTGGAGAAAGCGGTAGAAAAACATAGTCGCTACAACAAAGATGTTATCAGAAGCACGGACAAAGCTTTTTATAGACTTCTTTATCCAGATAAGAGTGTCGTGCATACACTACCAGGCTCGAATCAACCCTTCACTCTACAGAGTCGGGAAACGGGATCGGGACAAAATAACAATAGCGTCCCGATAGGTGATCCCGATACATCGGGACATCGTCCCGATTATGCAAGAAAAATACACATTTCGTACATGTGAAAACGGTCTTCGAATAATATGTCAAGTAGTTATATGCATCCATCTAGTGAATTGACATCATTTACGAGCAGATTTATCCGAATGAAAGTAATTACTATACTGGTAGAAGTGTGCTGAATGACGTCGAAACAAGCTTCTTTCGGCGCGTTTTAGAAGTGGTAGAACACGGCTTATTATAAATAGTCATGTTTCATGAAAAAATCGTCGTAAAATCTTGGTAATTTTGCTTAGTTTAATTAAAAAATTGTTTTACCGATGTGCTCTTTTTTGGCAATTCTAAATCCATGCAAAAAGTTTGTAAACAAGACACGCGACCAGCACTAGTGTATTGCATGCTAATTGTCGTGCACTTTTTAAATACATGTATGTGATGTTATAATTGCGCTGTCAAAAGTAATTCTCAAAATGTATATCTATACAAAAAAATCGTAGAAAAACGACTCAAACACGAAAATCTCGATATTTTTGTGTTGTTGAAATAAAATACTGTTTTGCTGATGCGAATGGAATTTAACAACTAAAAATCCAGCCAGGAAAAACTGTAAACAAGTTACGCGCGTCGACATGTAATATGCTAATTGCACAAAAGTGAGCCGGAAAATGTCGATTAAAGTGTAAACAAAAGTCCAATGCAATGCATGTGAAGATCAGAACTTTGAGAAGGTTTTTTCGACGTGCTGAACTTCTGCGGATTCGATGTCCGATATCTTTATAATTTAAAGCAATTCTAAATTGAATTTACTGAGTTTACTGACAGGTTACTGTATACCGCTTTTTCACGAGTACCCAAACCACTAACTTACAAGTCGTTGATTTTAATGCAGAACATATTGCTGATAGGGCGCGCAAGATTAATGGCAACCTGCAACACTGTGCATTTGATGTTAACTGCAGCTGCCACACCAACGTCAAATGTGATGCCAGTGACCGACCCCCCCAACCAGTCCTCAGTGATAAAACACAAAATGAACTAGTTAGTTCAATGTTTTAAATATGGGAATGACGACGGCACCGTTGAAGATGGTGATCTGCTAATGACATTAGAAGATATTCTTGCAAGTATGGAGAAGAGCGAGGCTAGTTTGAGTGTGCCTCCCGAAGACTTTGATTATGCTCAATTTTGGATGTCGTTTCAAGCTGTCACTTTTGATGACCTTGATGACTTTGATGACTTTGTAAAACGAGAAAATAAAGTCATTGACTAAGCACTGACCTTCTTCCAAAGTTCAAAGTTTTCATCAAGATTCTTTGGTTGCAGGTTTTTTATATATTGGAAGAATTTGTAGAGGAAAACGTTGCAGCCACAAGATTTTCTGTGACAGAGCTGAAAGGCATTTTCCACTAGGTTTTGGGCAAGAACAGACAGAAGAAACAGAAAGTTCTGTTGGAGAAGGCCTTTCAGCTACCAGGAGAAGAAACAGATGCCAGAGCTCCTTTGATTGTTGAGCTAAGAAGCTCCAAAAATCTGAAGGTGATTCTGGTTCAATTAATGTTTCTGAGCTAGAGGTTTTCCGAGAACTGGTCCTTTTACTTCAAACGCGTCCTTTTACTTCAAATACAAGCACAGAAACCAGGTCAAGCATAGAGAATACTCCAAAACAGTCAAAGCCAGTGACACGAAATTAAGTACTCCGTCTCGGAGCACACCTTTGAAAGTAGGCCCTGGCAAAGATTGCAGTGTTAATGCGTACGTTCACGAATTGTTATCATTGATTTCAAACTGAAGCAAAATCAAGAAATATTCGAGCCACACTTTGCAGACTGGTACTGGAGAAGTTAACGCCCTTCTGTATTCTCCATAGAAGAGACCTCTGTTTTCCGACAGCAAAAAGAAGCATACTCCAATCAAGATAAGGTTACTTTTACAGGAGACCATAGCAAGGTGATTAGTAACGATACGACAAAGGTAACTCGTCCGACGTCAAGTAAATACAGTTTCCAATATTGTGAACTGGCTTCCAAACAACTGACCTCCATCAAGAAAATAGTAGATACGTCGAGCGAGGGCTATCTTGTTTCGTCACGTAAGTGTTTACTGAAAAATGGAGACGTGCAACAACAGACAGATAAATAGAGTGGCTGTGTTTTCTCATACGCACTTGAGTGAGTAAAGTTAAGCGATTGTTTTTGACTTTCTGCGTGTTGCAATACTTGAAGTACCTCTAATTACCACACTGTTATGACTTGTGGCACACAATGACACATACAAAACAGAAGGCTGACTTTATTTTTTCTTTTCCGGCACCAGAGTTTAAGGTTGTGACTGTTTTCGTCTGTTCCGTCCTCAATTTTATTACGCTTTGCCATATTTTACTTGTAACAATATTATCTATACAAAATATAAAGAAATTCCAAAAGCTCAAGTTTTGCAATCAGAAAATTATTGAACAATACAAAAAAGCAACATTTGGATGAGAATGTGCGGCTGTCCTAAAACCAAGTTCAGTGCCAAGGGAAGGGAAATCAGGAGCTGCAGGTAAGGACGGCAAGACCCAACTGTGCTTACAAAGGTATAGCCAACTTGTGTTTTACCCAGGGCTCTGAGAATAACTGTGCTTTATCGCAAACGTCCAAAGCCACAGTGAGACTATTCTTTGACAGCTGCTCATTGAAGTCGTATATCAGTACAAGGCTTAGAAATAAATTGTGCTTGCGAATCATTTATCCCGACAATGTATTAACTAAGCCACTTGGGAAGGAAGATGCTACTTGAAGAGATGCGATGTTGTGAAGTTTGTGATGGAATGCACGGTAACTGTGTGATAAAGTTACTTAGGAAAAGTTGGGCACGGGTATCGTTAATTTGGTCAGTGACGTTGAGCGCGACTCTGTTGAACCGGGTTTGGTTTACTACATCCACCAAGACGAAACTAACGGTGGTGTATGACGAAAACTCAAAGCAGCAGGGACAGGTGAGTCTGAATGAATGTTTACTCCCAGGTCCGCCACCGACACCCCTCATTCTCAAATTTCTGTTGTGTTTACGTTTGGATCAAATTGTGCTTGTTGGCGATTTGACAAAAGCCTGTTCTGAATGTCGAGATAAAGCCAGAGGAAAGAAATTTGTCGCGATTCTTGTGGGTTGACAACGTAGAATCGCCTAGCCCACAGGTAAAAACACTGAAATTTTGGCCCTTCATCCTGATTGCAACATTGAGAAATCATTTGTTGAAGTATGAGGGTTAATTTCCCCCGTTTGTTATGAATGTTCTCAACTCACTGTATGTCGACGACTATGCTTCAGGTAAGAACTGTTCCAGATGCATTTGAATATTACCTGAAATTGAAAAGGCGTTTCTGAGATGGTAGTTTCATCACGAGAAAGTGGGCATCAAATAGTGCAAAGCTGAGAGAAACAACTGAGAATAGGTTTAGATCCAGACATATCAAGGTACAGACGTATGTTTCAAGAAGTCTGTCATTTAAAGGTGAACTAGGACACACCTCTACCAGACAATCTGCGTAAGAGATACGTAAAAATCAGATGGCAGGTCACGGTGTAGACCCTTGAAATTTCTGTAGGAACTGAAGAGCAAATAGGATTAGAACAGCTTTTTCCCACAAAGTTACCAAAAGCCAGGGAAAAGAAAAGCAGAGTTTTTTCATGCGCTTGCATGGGTATATATATCCTGCAGCATTTAAAAAGACATGATTGTTTAGTTCAGATCCGTCCAGCCTATAGTGGTGGATCGGGGATACATCATCCATATTTCAACATTGTACTGAAATAATTATCCACATAATCTTTTTCTTTTCTGTTTCTCTGCTTCACCCCCTGCTGTATGAGGTCCTCAAATGGCTAAAGGTTTATTCACGCTTTACTCTCTTTATGCAAACACGCCGTCACGTTTTCGTGTAGCTACTTCCGGTAGTTGCGCCTTAATAAATGATATTTCAACCGACTGCACATATTTCGCGCTCAAACCGTACTTGAATTACGAATTGCTGAAATTCTATAGTACAATAAGAAAAATTATGCGATCGCCATGGCCGAAACACTTCTCTGTCATTTAAATTGTGGATTCGTGAAAGTACCGTGTACAATGCCTATTTATATGTTAAGGATCTAGCTAAAGACGAAAACGAGGGAAATCCGAGATACACTGCTAGAAAAACTTAAACTACGTCATGACAAGTACAACGAGTTTTTCGGTCAAGAAAGGCAAGACTCGTTTGAAATTCCCTTCCAAACCTTCAGCAAAAATTGCCAGATTTTATTACATTTTTAAGGAAACGGACATCCAGACAAAAAGGAGAAAAGCAAACTTTTCTGAGCTGTTTATCTTCGGACAACCGGGGGATATTATCGTCTGCCAAGAAATGAGAGCACCATCTAAAGACATGCAAGGGCTGCTATCAAGGCTACTCTGAAACACAGGCTCTGTTTCCGGTTCGATCCCCGCAACTCAAGAAATTAGCCAAACAGAACCCATTTTATGTTGCAGAAGATCTTGCCAAGAAAATCAAGCTTGCAAGATAGAAGGCAGAGATCAAAAACAGTAGGACCGGAGTTGATTGCATTCAGCAATGACACTCCCTCCTTTAAGGATGTGGATGACATTTTATAGTTCCTGCTGCTGCAACAAACAAAGAAGTAAAAGATAAATTAGCAGTCAGAATAAGAAACAATGAATACTTACTGGGAGAGATTGTAGTACCCAGAAAGTACAAGAAAGTTGTTCTTGGGACTGATGGAACTTTAAAAGAGGAATGTTATACGGTTTCTGGAAGAAAAATACCCCTGGTTGACATTCGTCGACGAATCATGGAGAAACATGAAAAACTTGGCATTGTTAGACAAGCAACGGATGAAAGGTACAAAAAATGTAAGTGCAAGAGCTCAAACAAAGACAGATTCAACTCCACGGGTTTACCGATGGTGAGTCAGAGGGAACGTTTAATGAAGATTTAAAGAACTCGACATCTTTCAATTTTTTTTTTCATAGTGTAATTTTCGATACCAACCTCCTATTTTTTATATTATAGTTTTTAAAATGATGAAGCCCTGTACTACACAGATGAAGAAATGTCAGACATGGGGCATGGAGAAGTGGTTGTTCAACATCTAGTCGAGCAACCCCATATCTACATTATAGGACGAAGTAGTGATTCTGAGGCTGAACAGTTGTCCTATGTTGAGACTCGCCTTGAGCGCCTGGCAATGATGGATGGCTCAGTCAAGACAAGTGAGCAAATAGCCATCACAGACCATATTAGATTGTACATTGCAGACCATCCAGCCTAGGGTTTTCGAGTGTGGTGAGGTCAAGGGAGGCAATGATGGTTGCGCTGGGTGTGCAGCAAGGTCACCCAGATATGATGACTTGACCTACTGCTTCAGAAAAGGCCACCTGCCCGTATGAGATAGACAAAAAATCATTAATGCTGGGATTCATAGGAGACAAAACAAAAAGGAAGGCGAGCATATTAATATGTAACAACTTACAGAGTATCAAAGAATTTCAATAAACGAAAACCTCTATTCAACCTCTCTTTCAACCAGACATCTAATATCAAGGCGTTCAATTCGCATCACTAGTCTCATTATTGACATAAAACTGGTTGGGGGACCAGAATTTTTAAAATCATCAAAAGTATTTACTGTTTCTGAATAGCCTGTCTCAGCCAGTTACAAGCTGTTAGAATTATACGCATGGTCACTGTAATGTATCAGAACACTTCCTTCACACATACACGGCATCCCCATCCACACCAGCCCTAGACTGACCCCTCTCCTTTCCTATCACCATAAGATGATCCAAATATATTTAAAATAAGTTAATTCCTCAACAAAGAAAAGTAAAGCTGATCTATAACAATGTTACATCAATGATGAGGGCAAGAAAAAAAGTGTTTTCTGCAGCAAAATATTACCTTTCGTTCTACCGTTCTTTCGTCTGTATATGTTGTCTCGTTTCGTCAGCCAAATCAATGACCCCAATAAAACAATTATTAATATATTCACACAAACTTGCTTAATTCTCAACAGGTGTGAAACCATTTCAGAGGATGAAGAGAAGTGAGTTGGAGGTTGAGCTTTTAAGCAGAGGGATGCTGTACAGGGATTTGATGGGCAAAGGGAAAGAGGACTGGAAGAGGAGCTCAGAGAATTTCTTGGAGGGGTTCAACGTTTACCAGTTCTACTGTTTTGCAAGCCGCAATAACTTAACTTATTTGGCATGGAAAGATATGATGTGCCCTTGTGAGCCACTTCATGACATCAAAAGCCACATTAAGGTTACTGAACAGTTTAGAATGTGAAAATGAGTCAAATTCCAACAAGTATATCATGTTGTTTTGTTAGAAAAGATCTTTCTTCCAAGACACTTGAATCAAGAGGAAAGGAAAGATTTTGAAGTAAGGAAGTTGGCTATTGAAGTGCGGGGATGTGACTACCGCAAAGGAGTGATAATTGTTGCAGGATACCTTAAAGGAAGTTTGGAGGAAATTTTCAGTTCTTGCTCGATTCCTTGGTAGAATAAAGCAAGCTCCTTTGGTTCTCGCTTGCACATGTTTATCACAAAAATGAAAGAAAAAGAATTATTTTATAGTTTCAAGTGGCTCTCTACTTGTATATAAATAAATTTTATAAAGCCGTACAATTGAGTGTTGTTGTATGCCTCTGAAATGAACAGAACCATGCTTCACATTATCATTAATGTGATTCCAAACTTCGTTATAACAAAACGCAAAGTTTACCTTTGATTTGCTCACCCCGGGGTCACGAATCGTTCCCCTTCCATCCACTGTGATAATAAATACATCGCTAACGTCAATTCCATTGTAATTTGATTACAAATTCATTTCTACAAACTTCATTCTGCAAGCTGTTTTTACACTCCACTGGGGAAAAAACATTAAGAAGCAATGCAGATGGATGATATTCAAAACTTCAAATCGACACGACCGCCATTTTTACAGAAAGAACCAATTTTATGACGTCACCAAAGTTCTTCGCTGGGAGCAAATTTCAGCTCTTGGCCCATGCTTTCGTGTGCCTGAGCTATAAAACTACCTTTTCTTAGCACCACACTGCATGGTCAACGTGATAAAGAGCAGAAGGTGGTAATGCTTTGAAAGGTGATACACCAAAAACTTACAGTAGTCATGAGAAATAGCATATGCACTAGAATATGTCGTGATGACGGACGGTCACACCGTTTGACCGCTCCGCGTACTGACGCTAAAAGTGCCTAATATGGTCTCTACAGTAACACTGGAGAAGGTGAAAGAGCTTATTGAATAGTAGCTTGCTCCTGTCTAAGTTAAGCTGGGGAATTTCGCAAATCAATTAGGACAATTGGAGAAAAGAGCAAATTTTCTGTCAGACTACCACGACGGCCTATTGAAGCAACTACAAGCTACAAACAAACAAGTCCGCACGGCCAACCAGAAATTGAACACGCAATCATCGCAAGTTGCCGCACTGAAAGACGATACCAATAACCTGGAAAAGAAAGCACACGATACAGCCTTTCAACTCAATGAGATTGCCCAGTACATTAGGCGAGATTGCCCTGAGGTAACCGGTGTAAAAGTTTCAGAGAACTGCACGGCGGATGCCACTGCAAAACCTGTTGGAAAGCTGATTGGAGTCCCGTTGAAAGATGAATATATATCGATCGCACACCCGATTCCTACCTACAATGATCTCGAGGCTGCAGCGCCGAAGTTCATTGTAAAGTTAACGCGCCGAAACTATGATAAATACCAAATTGGAGGATATGGAAACTCAACTGAAATCTGAATTTTTTCGTAATCCAAATATCTATAGCCAAGCCATTTTTACATTACACCGCCTTACGGCCACCCCGTTGATACGGTCTAGAATAAGATTAAAATTAAAACAAGTTTTAAAAACCAAGTCTAACTAACAAATGCTTTAAATTGTTTATAATTATCTTTTTCAGAAAGCCTCTTTGCAACCAAAAAAAACATTAAAGTGTCCTGAACAATTATAGCAATTGCATTCTCGAATAAAAGATAAAAGTGCTTCAAAAAAATAACTTTACACTCAACCAGACACTTGACATAGTAGGTGCTATTTCTTGTCGATTATTTTACAATCCATAGCGAGCATTTCCTGTTAAAAGTGAGAACAGAGATAGCCAGTATTGATAAAAACGATGGAGTTTCAAAACATCTTTTTAAAGAAGCCTCGTTCAGATGTGAACTACCATTCTCAAATCACAATACTAAAACGATTCGAGTTGTTTGAAATTTTCTTTGTATTTGTTGCTAGGTTTATATTTATACTCAATAGTTATAACTTCAACATGTTGCAGAAAATAATACTGGTGGCGACGCTTCCACAATGCTGAACGGAAGTGCTGAAGTATGCTGAAGTGAGAAAAGTCTGAGACAAAAGAAGTTGAGAAGAAAAACGTTGTATCTCTCAATAATAAAGTTAAAGGAAAGTCTAGTAGGACACCCGAAAACTTAAATGGCTTAACAGAGAATCAGCAAAACTAAATTCACACCAACAAGCGGTTAATGATGATGGTGCATTTCCAATGAGGATCCAATGTTCTATTTAACGACTTTAAAAGACATGGCCAAAGCAAAAGCTCGTGAAACCCTGTATTTAGAAAGCAAACTGAACCTCGTTCCTCCAAAACAAAAAAGTGAGTCAAGGTCAAAGAGGTCAAGCTCAGCCAAGACGAAATGGAGTTGCCTCTGTGATAAACAATGTTTCAAACCTTGCTGTTGCTACAGAGGGTTAGAGTATTCTCAGCATCAAGCCTTGGCATCACGTGGCTGCCACTGGCTACAACAGAATGAAGGTTTTCCTAGTTGAACTTCCTCTTTCTCGTGTCGAAAGGGTAAACCCACTGATTTTTTCACTTAAATTTCAAGAAATAGCTGTTCAGTTCACACGTGATCAGCTAAGAAAACTGAAAATTAATTAAGCTGCTGGTCTGGATCAATTGCCTCCTCGTATATTGAAGGACTCAAATATGAAGATCGAACATTTCGAGTTGTTTCAGACGTTTTGCACAACAACAGGCTGAGCAGTTACATCGTTTGTACTTAATAATAGGGGATAAATTTGTATACGGTTGTCGCTGTACAGTAAGACCTGCAACAAAATAACTTTACACTCAACCAGACACTTGACACATTAGGTGCTGCTTTTTCCAAATTATTTTACATCCAAATGCAATTAACTTTCTGGCAGAGGAAAACAAATTCGAATTTATAAAGTTTAAATCTAAAATCCAAGAGCTTAGAGCGCAGGCAGCCTTTTAATGATTTCAAATTAAACGGTAGCTAAATGAAGCACAAATTATTCGTGTTAAAATTAAAGATCTTGTCAGTGATGTGACAGAACATGTTCGCCCTGAAAAATGTCGACGATAATGAGCGAACAATTGAATAAACTGAACAGAAACGGTCTATTTTTGAATCTGACATTAGATGATATGAAACTAACGTTTTGAACTAATGGAACATCTGAAAACGGTAACAACTCACTTGTTTGTTCAATAAAGCAATTCACTTGTTTGTTCAGTGGTGGTGTCTTTTGTTTAATACAGTCGAACCTCTCCATGCGGACACCTCTCTAATACGGACACCTCTCTATTACGGACAGTTTCCCATGTACCGA
>JAOBYE010434642.1:0-13909 GCA_025403585.1 Parazoanthus swiftii | reverse complement strand
ATTGTTGTCTTAAAAAGTAACTAACAGTAGTAATGATATTACATTGTCAATGACCAGTGCTGTTCAAGAACTACTTTAAGAACAGTGTCGGTAACAGCATTAGGCAGTACCCTTCTTGGTTCCAATTCATTTAGACTGTTAACAGGTTTGTCATTGTTAACTCTGTAACCTCTCTTGTCTCAACAGAATCAACAGCCAGGCCAACCAACCAGCCAAGGTGGGTTCACAAAGAGTACTGAAAAATTTCATAAAGTCTTCAATGATTCTTTGAACACTTTGATGAGAAAAACGTTTTTGAAATTTGATTTGATCTTCAAAAGAGATGGCTTTTCAAGCAGTTAACTTAGTACTTACAAGACTTTAAATGTCTTTAAATGTCTTTGTTAAAATTCAACCTGTACCATGAAGTAATGTGTGTAAGATAGCACATGCACTATTAATTCCTGTTGTCTTGGAACTTGGAAAATTCAGAAATGATCCAAATGAGTGTTTGGAAAGTCTTTTGCAACATTCAGAAGTCTTTGGAAATGCTCGGAAGTCTTCAGAAAAAATAGGGAATTTTGAAAAAGTTGGTATTTTTGTAGCTGTGGTGTTAACAGGAAACACCGCTCAAGTTTGAAAAGAATTATTGAAAAATAACAGTTGTATTTGATAAAAGTGACAACCATTTGTGTTTTCACTCATGGTGTTACACCACTTTCATCAAATACTTGTGGTATTTTTCTTTAATTCTTCCTGAACAGTGGTGTTTATTGTACAAATACCTTGTTTTTCACTCCCATGGTATCTTTGTTCTCTCTGTAGCGGGTCAGCCTGCTCAGCCAGACTATTCAGCAGCGTGGGCTGCCTATTATCAACAGTTGTATCAGCAACAGGCAGCCGCAGCAGCAGTTGCTGCCGCAAGTGGACAGACACCAGGTAAGACATCCTGTTCACTCACTTGACTGAAAAACGTGCATATTTCAATGCACAATATACCCCATTAGTGCTTAATCCAGGCTAACTAATTTCATCCCCAAGCATTTGTAGTTTGCGAGTTTTATAATAACCAGAGTCCCAGAGCACAAAGAATAAAAATAAGCAGTATGCACAAGCGAGAATTTGAGAAAATGAGGCTTGTTGAATAATTGACGCAACTTGTGTAAGGGGATGGTTACAACGTCACTCATTCCAAGTGCCTAAGTTTGACGTCAAAAATTTGACTTCCTGGCTGAAGTTATCTTTAAGATTGATCACATTCCCAGCCTAAGCTCCCTGGTGTTAAATTCTGGAATATACTTTATGTACTACGTTAATAATAAGGAAGACAAGGGAGCATTGGTTGTTATGACAGCAGTTTATATTGGAAGTTTTTCAGTATAATGGTTTGGCATACATGAAAATGATGGTGATGATGATGAAGGTGAAGACGATGAAGATGAAGATGATGTTGATAAAGATGATGACGATGAAGGTTACCATAACAGCAAGGAGGATTATAGTGGTGATAATGTGGAGAAAGTTTTTGTGCCGATTATGACGATGTTAATAATAATAGCTAATTTATGTTTCAATTAAATTTTGAGTCCTGCAAGGAAATGCTGAAACTTACCTGAGTCTCCAAATATGAGGTTAAACAGGTTCTTTTACATTACCGGTAACTGGATAACGTTTTCTTAATGCAAGGGTGTTACTATAGTAGGGATGCTTTTTGCTTATCTGTGATGTATTTTCCATACAGCAGTCAGCACAGCCGGTCAGACAACACAAACAGCAACCAGCCAGCCAGATTACTCTGCTGCTTGGGCCGAGTACTACCGACAGCAGGGCTATGCTGCTTACTATCCATATGGTGCACAGCCAGGGCAGCAGCAGCAGCCGGGTGTTCCTGGTCAGCTGCAGCAGCAGCCGCAACCTGGTGCACAGCAACCTCCGCAGCAACCGCAACCTCAGCAAAAGTAACTACTGAGTTCCCAGGTACATTTATTATATCGATGTAGACAATTACTACCCACCTACCCCTCCCTTAGGTTAGGATTACAGTCAAGGTTGGGGCTGGGTTAAGGTTTAGGTCCAGGGGAGGGGTGGCGAGTCATTGTCCAGAAGCCTACATTTATCCTATATATCTGGGGGGTTATGTTTTATTTGGAGAATCTTCCTCGGGGATTTCTTCTTAGGTAAATAGCAGTGTGAAATTTTGTGTTTTGGGAGCGTACTATAAGATTGAAAGTTGACTCGAGCTATCAAGTTATTCTAGTATTTTCTCTGATAATATGGAGAAAATTGTAGTGTGAGAGGTTAGCAATTGAGGAAATTAGTGCTTTTGTACTTAAAATGAAACACCTTGCATTCTCAGTTGGTAGCTCGTAGTAACCACCTTTTTCAAATCTCCTTTCGATTCTATTCCACCTGCTTTGTACCTGCAAAATCAAAGTGGGAAGGGCAAGCGGCGTTATATCTTGACTGTGGCTGTACACCTTGTGTATCAGTTAAGATTGTCTGTGTTTTCATGTACAACAGTAACTGAATTAAATATTTCTTATCTAAATGCTCATTCAAGGCGATGTTTGATAAATTTTAACTGGATAATCAATTATACTTTCCGGTATATATGTTTGTTAGCATCAGTGCTTCTTGCTCACACATGCATGCGGACATCGTGCTTTTATGCAGGACATTGTATTTGATTATAACTTCATCGATGCTAGGTTGAGATTTGGAACCATTTCACAGTTGGTTGAAAATGGGTTGTTTTTGCACTTTTCTTCTGTTTCCTGATTGTTTAATGGATCTATAATTGATAGTGTTGACTTAGTGTTGATTGTTCGTGTAATGTGTATTGAGTATCTTCAAGTGCTTAATGTTAGAACTACTTCAGTGTCTTTCTTTAAGTGTCTGTTGCCTAAGTTTTGTTTAAAATGACACAGTATACCTTGAGAAGAAGTAAATCTTAGTGACGTCCGTGTTTGTGTATCATCTTTGGAAACCCAGGGACAGTCCATCCAGTGAGGGAAGATACGAAGCGAGGTGACAAGAGAAAAAGCATATTGAAGCTCTGTCGCACCCTTTGTTTTGCCTTGTCTGATGGACTTCTCTGGGTCACCAAAGAGCTCTGTGTGTGGAAGGTCACCAATACTTACACTGACCTTGTGTTCTTCCCCTTTTTTCGTTTACAGATATCAAGAAATGATGAGTAACGCTCATATCAGAGGAAACTGATCGAGTGTTCTATAATACTTCACAAGAATTAATTTTCATAGCATCGTTGTTTCCTGCCTAGTCATAAATGGGGCATCATTGCTTTTATGCAGAATATTATTTTAGTAACATGCTGTCTTGTAATTTTGAATATTGCTGTATTTGTACATTGTTTTCATTGAACCTTGACATTTATAGATGATAATGATATTAAAGCGTACGCATTTTATTCCCCTTGGGGTTGTCTTGTTTGTTTGTATATTTGCTTGCCATTCCTTTTCAGTGGATGAAGCAACACTTATTGTAGGATTGAAGGGATGGCCCGTGACAGTGTTAACACTACAGGTGCACTGTAGACATTATGAAACCCAGTCAAGCTAAAATTTACATTGCTGCGAACTGCGCTATCTTAACGTAATTGCCAAGTTATCTTATGAAATAACTTTGTCATTCTGCATTGATACATTAATCAGTTGTCTGATTCGAAGATTCTGTGATAGCTCACTATCATTTATTTTTCTTCGTTTTGGTAACCCAGTGCTTTACAAATGTTCTGAGGTTAACCATTGTTATGCACAAAATAATTAGAAAAGTTCTGATAAAGAATACATTTATTTTACAGCATTTGTCTAAATGAAGTTGTTGCTTAAAAGTACCTACACTAACTTATGATAAATATGTCGTTGGTTACTGAAACTTTAAATCTACGTTTTGCGTTTGCGTATCACTAGATCATAGGGGCCACAGGGAGGTAACACTTGCTACCAAACTCGAACAAACATTCACACTTAGATAATTGAAAGTTGAAAGATAAGCTGAACTGAAGAAGAGTACGATCGAGTATCGAACCAGGGACGCTTACATTCCAGCCCTTTGCTCCGCCACTACACCAACCGTTCATGTATATATGCCCCATTTCCCTTTTCTATAAAAAAAAATAGCAAAAGAAAATAACCCTGACCCAAGCCTTCGGAGTATTAAACGATTGCCGCAAATATTTGAACCATGAAGAATGGGACGAGTTTGGGCTCCACCTCCTTTTGGCCCTTCTGGTCTGTCGCTATCCTTTGCGTTTAAGAGCTGGTTTAGATATTTGGTGAGTTGCTTTGCCGTTTGCTTTGAAGCACTTTTTTTCAGTCGAAAGAGTGGGCACACAAGCGTCCAATGGCTGGCATATTCGTTGTGTGTTGTCCGAGTTGGGAGTGTCTACAGTTTTGTTGAAATCGTGGCCTGGCTCAGAAGCTCCACTTTGGTGTCAATTTGCCAAAGTCAGTAAGTCATGTGCCATCGTAATGACTTGAATAAAAAAAATTGTTAGTGTTTGAAACAAATATCATACCTAGTTATGTTGATGACGAAGGGATTTGTTATGATGCTTTCCTGAAGAAGACATTTTTTGAAAACGGGGAAAGAATATTAACGTTTCTAAAGAACTGATGTTATTCGTGAGCTAACACTGAACCTCGACATACTTATATTTCAGCTCATCGAAACCCCTCGAACATTTACCTTATTAATAATACCAAACTTTACCCATAAATCAAAGATGAGAAGTGAAAATGTGAAACAACATGCAAAAGTGGATAAATATTGACTAGTAAACTTTATAATATTCTAACATTAAACTAAAAGGTCGTTAAGCAATGAAATAATGTGTTGAAGATATGTCTCCCTGATCTTTTAAGAGCTTGCGGTGGTGTTGATGATACTTGGATGTATTTTTCTTCTTTTTCGGAGAGTTGTAGCTTTGTATATTGTTATACGTTTCATATTATGTTTGCTTAAATTTTGTTGAAATAACAATAAAATTTAATGATATATTGCTATCCGTTCTGGCTCTATATTATATGACGTTCTACTTGTACGATTTTACTGTCTAATATTGTGAAGTAAAATTGCAGAGTTTGTTGCATTTGTATGCATAAATTTGCAGGTTCGAAATCTTGGGTATTTTATTGTCGTTAATAAAATGTGTCGGTGTTGAGAGATTCCGAAATGTTGTAGTGCCATTGAAACAAACAACTTTGCAGATTGTGAAGACATGGCAACCCGTCTTACGTAAGTTTCTGAACGTAATCCATGTTAACTTTATGAATGCTTTTGCGGTTTACACTTGTCAATCGATACTCTGAATTGTGAATGTAATAAAACTACCAAGCTCTTCTCTGTTCAATTATCTTTGCAACTCGATGACACACCATCAGAGGAAACAATTTGTTGTGAATTATCAGGGATTGTTCTTTTTGATCATCCAATTTCTACCAATGTTGCAAGTTATACATCAATGAACTTAAAGTAGCTGATATTTGATGAAAGTAATAAGAAAGAACAAATTTCTGTATGTGCTCCGTTTTCGTAAACTTAAGTGTCGTTTTACTATGCGCTTTCGAAGACCGTGAACACATAACAACAGTTATGGAATGTGCTGCTCGGCCAGTCAGTCGCGCTTGCGGTTCACCCACTAAATTCAGGTTTGATTGGCTAATGAACAAAGACACTTTAAAAGCATTCGTTACGTTTTCGCGGTTTTCGTAGTCGCACATCGATGGTGTGTTAAAATTTTACAGCTCCATGCAGCTTTGGTGTGGTAATTGTGTACATTGCTATTGTTCCGGACAGTTGTAGCTTCGTGCTTTCTGTATTTTGATACCAATGTTTTGCGATGTTTGTTTGAATTGCATTTGAATTATACCGAAATAATGTGACTTTTTAACGAGTTCTTGCCATGTGTTATTGCACTGTGATCCATCTCTGTTTATTACTACGCAAGACCCTTGGGAAATGCGCAGAGCTGGTCGCATTTTTACGAATAAATTTTCAGGTATGAAGACCTGGCGTTCCTGTTAATGTCCTATATATGAAGTTTTATAAACTAGAGATTTCATCGATGTTGTGCCCATGCATTGCATTTAAACAAATAACTTTGCAGATTCCGACTGAAGACGGGGCATCGTCTCTACGTAAGTTTTCACGAATGTAATCTTTTCCTTAATTGAAACCTTTGCTGTTTACGAACTTGCAAATCATTGTCATAATATGTGAATGTAATTAACTTATTTTTCATCTCATGGATTGTTTTTGCTACTCTGTACATTTATCAAATATCCTAAAGTATATTTGGTGTGAATTGTCACTATTCTTCTTTTTGATAACCTAACTTATGCAATACATTTGCCTAAACGAAAGTTTTGAAGTTCCAATGCCGTTTAAAGTAAGTGTGAATCTGTTATAAACTTATTAACACTGTAATATATAATTGAATTTACTGAAGCGAGTTTAGTGTTGGCGATTCCTTTTGCTTTGAAGTACTTTCTTTCAGTCTAAAGAGCCGGGCACGCAAGCGACTGACAGCTGGCATATTCGTTGTGTGTCAAAGTCAGTAAGTCGTGTAACAGTATAACAGTATAACATACAATGAGTAAATAACTATTTCGTTTCTGTTGAGACTGGCTTAAACTTACCTCTTAATTGTGATGAGGGGGATGGGAAAAATGTTGGTAGTTTCTTAAATGCCAATGTCACTCCCGGTAGTATTTATATCTTATCTTGATCAAACTAGCAGGCCTTTCAGTCTCATTTTTCAGTTCATTTTTATTGTTTCGCCTGCTGCTAAAACGTGCAAAACGTTCGGACCGGTACATACTGTAGTAGTCCTTAAACTTGCCTCATTAAATGAAAGTCGTTAAAATTAAGAAAATAATCCCGTTGTTTTAAGTATTGATGCCCGCCTCCTGACGATGTAGACTTTTTCCCGTCTCTATTATGGTGTTTTGATGCACTGCTCTTATTAGCGAGAGTTACACCTTTGTACTTTATAATCTGTATGCTTGCTATGTTTTTTTTGATCGTATTTTAATGATGCTGAAGTAGTGTTATACTTAACTTATTCTGGCCGCGTGTTATTGCATTGGGATGCACATACAATTATTACTCTGTAACATCGTGAAGAGTTGGCTGCATTTGTACAGACATTTTGCAGGTACGAAGACCTTGCTTGCGTAAATATAATGTTTTTAAAAAAAGTTGGGCGATTTCGGAATGTTATTGTGCTGTTGCATTTTTGCATTTAAACAGATAACTTTGCAGATTGTAAAGACATGGCGTCGGATTGGCCAAAGTCAGTAAGTTATCATGTAGCAGTGAAATGTCTTGAACTATTGTTGACTGAACGAGGTGCTTTCTTCTGAATCTTGTTGGTGTTGAGGGGATTTGTGGAGATGTCATTAAAAAGAAGAAATGTGTATGCAATTCTCCTCCTATTAGTTGGGAGTTATAGCTTCGAGTGGCCTATGTTTTGATTAGATATCAATGTTTGTTTAAACTTTATTTAAACCAATGGACTTAGCTGTACGTAAGTTTCGACTGAAACTGATGACTTGTCATACATGTTCTTTGGTTTTGTAACTTGTCAAGTTATAAAAGGATGCATAAGTTATTTGGTTGTTACATTGTTGCAATTCTGAAAAGATTTTTGCAGACTTGAGACGGCGTCTTGATACACGTAAGTTTTGATTGAAATCAACGACTTGTAATGTATGTTCTTAATAGTTTTGTAATTTGTTAAATTATAAGAAGATGCACAAATTATTTAGTTGTTACATTGTGGTTGTGCAAAGATTTTGCAGACTTGAGACGTCATCTCGGTGCACGTAAGTTTCATCTGAACGTGATGACTTGCCGTATATGTTCCTTTGGTTTTGTAACTTGCTTATAGCTTAAATTGATGCATAAGTTATTTGATGGTTTTGTAACTTGCTTATAGTTTAAATTGATGCATAAATTATTTGATGGTTGTACACATATTGTTGCAATTGTACAAAGACTTGCAGACGTAAAGAAGGCATCTCGATGCACGTAAGTTTCGACAGAACGTAATGATTTGTTATTCCTGTTCCTTTGGTTTTGAGACTTGGTAAATTATAAATGGATGCATAAGTTATTTGGTTGTTACATTTGGTGTAACTGTGCAATAATATTTGCAGACTTGAGATACACAAGTTTCGACAGAATTTAATGACTTGTCTTACCTGTTCCTTTAGTCTTGTAACTTGCTAAATTTTAAATGGATGCATGAATGATTTGATTGTTACAATTGTGCAAAGATTTTTGCAGACTTGAGACGGCATCTCAGTGCACGTAAGTTTCGACAGAATTTAATGGCTAGCTATACATGATTCGTTAGTTTTGCGTTATTGCATTCGTGTAGACAGTGCTACAGGTTATTTATGAAGATGTGGCGGTTTTGCATTGAACACGTAACATTTGCAGAACGTGAGATTCAAATATTAATGCCTATATTTATGCAAGTTTTTTTGTTAGTGCATTATTGCATCCATATAAAGTACATGTTATGAATACATGCATTTTGCTGAATTTGAGTGAGTTTTCAAATTCATTTAATTCCTTGTACAACTTTCTTTGGTTTGACTTTGTTGAACTTTGTAAGTAAAAACATGTTATTTTGCTGAACTTAGATTGTTGATTACCTGCATTGTCTACGTTTATTGAAATGATGTTTTCTAGTTTTGTTCTTCTTTACTGTAATATGCGCAGATTACATTTTTTTAATATATACATTTACAGATTGTAAGGAGTTGTCGTATATCATCTTGACCTCCATTGGGCAAGTTCTCGAATTTGATTAGTATGTTAGTTTTGTTATTGTGACTTCAGGTTCTGCAGCTTTTAATCGTACTGCTCATGTAAATTTTGCTAGCATTTGTAAACCGGTGAATAAAGATTTTCCACTTGCAGTATTTATTGATATTTTTTTAGATGCGAAGGTTTTCCTTCGTACTAAACGTAAACTAAATTACACATGATTTCTTCGTATTTGAATCACATCCCCCTATCGAGTGACCCACCAAATAACTCGGCCAACAAACGAACTAATTTAAAACAAACTGCCTTTAACATTCGACTAGCCCACCATATATTATTTACTTGCTTAATTTGTTGTATTGTCACTAATAAATTTAAGTATTTTGTTGTAATTTATTCGGTAGCTACACCGCCCTTTCTAGTACATGGGCACAGCGCTGGTGTAGAAGTAAGCCATTAAAGCATTTGGGTTACTGTTTTGCTGCATGAACATATATGGACCATATCTTGCATAGAAGTGTTACTTCTATGCAAGGTGTTCTAATGAAACTCATGATAATTGAATTTTGGTCTTGCTCTGTGTTTTTCGTTTGTTGCTGCTACGTAAACAATTAAATAAAGATCGCAAGGATTTTGCAGTGCTGCCTGCACGCGGGACCCGACACAGTTTGAACTTCTTGTTGTCGCTGCTCTACTAAAACGGGCGGCTTTTGAGAAGGGACCTGTTACTCTGATTATTCTAAACCACCTTAATTTTGGTCTGTAGTAAGTTGTTTAAAGGTGATAATACACAACTTTCATAATTTGCTCTAATGACCATAAACAACAAGACGAGGTCAAGTTCAAAGTTCTCATACCTTCGCTTTATTTTGGCCTCTAAGTTTTTGTTCATAGCCACTGGGGCGTATTATGAAAGTGGTCTGTTGACAAAAACACAACCAAGTGCAAAAATACTAGACATCCTATCTTACCGTTAAGCAAGTTCGTTTGCAAGGATCTACTGGGTTTTCATTATGCCATGCCGAACTATTGAAACTACGTTAGTATCATTACATAATCTTTGCTTTTCTACACTTACACTTTACTGTGATGTATTCGTGTGAGTACTGACCTTTGAACCTTTTTAGAGATTTATTTGTACTTGAGGTAAACCGCATAAGCAAACAAAAGTTGAAATGAGGGAAAAGACAGGAACACTGCCGTGAGCGTGTTCCGCCATCTCTTTTGCTGTATACAGCTATTTCAAAAAAACGTTGACATCTGCAAAGAGGAAAACAACGCACGAAAGAAATTATGGGAGCCCTGTATTTTACCCAGCGTGCCATCCATGTCCCATCGTGTTATGCGATCTAAGTAATGCGTTTTAATAAGTCAACCTAGTTTGAAATAGCTGTAGATTTCTTCTGCTGATTTGTAAAGTATGATCCACCCTTAAACATGGTGCTCACTTCTGGAATTCCTGGAATTTTGAAATTTTCTTCCAGGGCCCTGGAAAAACAGATAATTTCCCTGTACTCCTGGAATTTTGTGGAAAAATTTTCAACAATTTTGTTAACAAACCAAAACCTGCAGAAGCATCTCTATTTTAGAAGCATTTTGTATTTTATCGAGACTCAATTTCAGGAATTTTTTTTCTGGGGATTTTAGTCGGCTGGAAAGCTGAAGAAATTACTTGAGATTTTGGGGTTGGGGCCTGGAAAAATTAATTTTCTACCCTGGAAAACTCCTGGAATTTTGTTATCATCAGTCAGTGAGCACCATGTTTAAAGCCCGTTCGCATGAATTTGTGAAATGGGCATAAACACATTTATAAGAAATCTTAACAATAAAGGAAAGGATAGAGGAATATCACGCTTGCGAGGAGATGGAACAAGTTCATGTCACCGTTCCTTTGTTATTTAAATTTCTTATGCTTGTGCTTATGGTTTTCTGACAAATGTGAACTGGACATCTAGCAACAGTCTAATTTAACTGAAGCATGTCAGCCTGGCAGTTGCCATATAATAGCCCGGCTCTACCAACGCGTCGGCCCAGACGATAAGTGAAGGCGCTGGAACATCAGCACAGAGTCCTGGATCTGAGAATTGCCTTTTGCATTCTGGGTAACTTTGGTCTCCATTTATCTCGGAGTGCTTTCAATAAAATAAAGACCCCGCTGGGTCTGTGCTATTGGCCTTTCAGAACCCCAAAGCATTTTTAGGTAAATATTTACCGCGATTCTTGCCGTTTTTGATCCGTACTTGCCTAAATTTTCCTACCCCCAAAGCCCGAAAATGTCGTCTGAAGGAAGTACCCGCGTTATTTTCAAACCTCTCAAACCTTTGAATGTAGAGCGCCAAAGTTTTGCGACTTTTCCTAAAATTTATTAAGGCACTACTTTTAATCAATTTGTTCCCATGGTGTACATGCAGTTTCTGGGTGACATGCCAGCGACATTTTTCTAACTTTTTTGTCGTAGTTTGTGTTTCTGCAATTTTCTGTGAAATCGCAAATTTGCTAATTGAAGTCCATTCGAACAATTTTTCACAAATTTTGAGTCGTAAAAATCCATGATAGCCGCCAAACTTCCAAAATGGCGGTTTTATGACGTCATAGGCCCACCAAAGGTAATTTAAATTGATGAGTTTGAGAAGTTAATCATACCCTCCAAGCTTCAGTGTGCTCCTTCAAATAATTTGCGCGGGCACTTTACGCGCTCCCCCCCATCCCCTCCCCCCACCATGGGTTATCTCGAAATCCCGCTTTGTCGAACATCGTTTTCGAAACAACGGGAGACTTTGTCATACATTCACATTCCATACGTAGGGTGAAAGAGAGACGTAACTTTATCTATGAAAAGATGTAAAATGACTGTGTGTATGGGAATTTGGTGGTTTCCTTTGCAAATTTTGTTGCTAGTGTATTCACTGATGTATCGATGGTTTATTCACAGCTTACGTTAATAAAGATTTTAAAAATACCATTCGGCTCGACCACTTCGTTGTGTTTAGTGCTTTTCCAATACCAGGACAAAAGAGTGTTCCACACTGGATGGGATTTTTAGTGGAACGAGTTCAGTTTTGTAAACAGTCATTTTCTTCTTGCTGTTTCAGTCAGGGTTGTATGACTTCCATATCTTTAGTATGGAAATGGTATTTCTAGATAACCTTTACACATGTAATTTGAAAATGTACTTGTTCTGGTCCTCTGAAATAAGAGTTATCCTTGTAAATATCAAGTGTGATGACACTTGATACACACTGGCTGAGAGCAGAGCAGTCACAACTGGGTGTGCAAAAATTTGAAATTAGTGCAGAAATTTTTAGAAAAGTTAATTGACTATATCAAGAAACAATGCTAACTTTGATTGTTGAAATTTCGGGGAAAACCTTTTTGACATTGGAACCAGCCAAAGTAAAGAGGTCGTATACTGAATAGCCTGCGAACCGGCTCATCCCCCAAAAATGAGCCGGCTCCCAGGCTATGTACTGAAAGACTGAGCAAATAGTAGAGAGATATAGGTAGTAGAGATGTGTAGTTAGACACATTAGATTAGATATAGTTGATGTACTGTTTGATTAACAGGCGAACGGGTTCTCAAAGAGTTTCGTATGTTCGGTAGTTGAAAAAATGTTTCGTGTAGGAGTTCTCTCAAATCGCCCTCAAAGATAACTGACACGTAAACGTTTTATCGAAATAACGTCGGGATAAACAAAAAACAAACTGGATGAAACTGCACCTGTATATTAAAAAGTATTTAGCTTATAATATTTTTTCGCCAGTGCAGTTACAAAAGTTGTCTCCGTTCCCCTGCGAACGAGCCCAAAAGAAATGAACCGTTTGGAGTTTTTTTGAAATAAGTTTAAGTGCATTTAGGTTCGGTTATTACAACGTGCTAGCTATGGATATATTCGGTTTCATCCAGCATATGGTTGTCCGCAAGGCCGTGAATGTGTGGAAAATGTTTCCTATCCACGAGTCACGTGTACGTCAGCCGTTTCGCCCGACTCGTTCAAAGAGCGAGCGTTTCTTTCATTCCACTCCCACTGGGGAACTGAACACCAACGAAGAAGGCTGCAGGAATTTTAACTTCCGTTTTCTTTGTTTGTGTAACTCGTTCGTTTCTAGTTTAATATCATAGGAGATAAATTACTCCTTAATTTTGGCGCGAAATTTCGGCGCTAATTTATAATTTCACATGTGAAATTACAGTGTAAAAAATCCACCGGCGATTTTGAGCGTAATTTGTCACCCATGATATTGAAAGGTAACCAAATGGCAGACTCGTGAAATTAGAAAATAATTTCACTTGCGTTTTGTCAAATTTCTATTAATTTCCCTTGCCTAAAGGCTCGGGAAATTATTAGAGTTTTGACAAAACGCGGGTGAAATTATTTCCTAATTTACCTCATCACCATTTGATTATCCATACTAATTTTACGAGAAGGTGCGTCAGCATGAAAAATTAGAAACTCGGTTTAATTTTGTACTGGGAGCTCCTACTTATCACGCATGTGTCAAATAATTGCGAAAACTATAAATTTACCTTTTGTTGTTTGTGAGCGGTTTGTTCAACCCACGACTGACGTCACCCAGTAACTGGGTTCCCCAGTGGTGAAGGGATACGTTGCACTCGTTTACTTGTGGGTTAAAAAAATCCTTTAGTCGTTGGAGGTAAATTAATCAGAGGTCGAGCAATTCACCTCCCATAATTGAAGTAAATAATGTAGAGTATGATTGTTAAGTATGCACCCCAACGCGAATTCACGGCGAAGCGAGGCTTCATTGCTCAAATTAAACTGACATCACATTTGTGTACGTCTCGAGGAACCCCATGACATCAGTCATGAGGTTCATACACCGAAGTGTACCCAGACTCGATCGATCAAGAAGGCCGCGCAGTCTGGGTACGAGAGCTGCGCACGCAGTCCAGGCTTTGCAGATCTGGTTACAAGAATAGCTCTGAGTCCGACCATGAGCTGTGGGAGACATTGTACTCATATATTAATAAAATTATCTCCTTACCAGCACCTTTGTTGTGTTGTGTCTTTGATCGCTTCGTTCTGCTCCATAAATCCCAATATTTGCTATTTTTATCCATATTTCTCCATGCTTGTCGGTGTAGTCGCCATTCAAATTCTCAGTTCGTTTG
>JAOBYE010434531.1:0-13910 GCA_025403585.1 Parazoanthus swiftii | reverse complement strand
CGAGCGTCGCTCGATGACTCGAATGGTTTCCGACTCGCTGACTCTCGAGTCAGGTTACGTTACCTCTGGACGGTACTGTACATTTTGTAACACCTTACATTGTTCTAGCTAGGCCAAAATGAAAGGGTGCAGTGCCCTGTTGTTTATCCTGGTGCCCTATCAGTTTCATCCAGCACCCTGTCATTTTCAGAGTCTCAGCCTTATCAATATAATGAAAATTGTAGTCAAAATGCCAAAAATGTTGATGTTTCAACGAATGCAATCCATTTTCATGATGCCTGTAACATTTTATGGACAAGGAGACCTGGAATGAACTTGACTTGCTGGCCATGTGACAAGATTCAAGATGGGGTGAAATATTTGCACAATCTTTTCTCATTCAAATCTTGTTGTACTTTATGCAAAAAAACCAAGAGATAAATGAGTGGATCGAACCATTATAAAGTCCAAATGGAAAATTCTTCATGTAAATTGAAGCTACATGTACAGTAAGCAAACTTTTTGTCTTGAGATATTCTTCATATTTCATGAAATTGGGAGTTGTTTGAATTTGTGGAATGAAAAAAGATCAGGTAAATGTTCTTCACCTTCTTGAATCTTGTCACGTTGCCAGCAAATTGATTTCATGCCAGCTGTCCTTGTTCATAGAATGTACATATATAACAGAAAACTATCAGTTTGAAACGTTGACATATTCGGCATTTCAACTACAATTTTCATTATATATTGATAAGGCTGAGGCTCTGTAAACAACAGGGCACTGGATAAAACTGATAGGGCGCAAGGATAAACGACAGGGCGCTGAGCCCTTTCGTTTTGGCCTAGATAGAACACTGTTCTCCAACCATTCATAACCAGTATTAATAAAATTAGTTTTGCCATTGAAGTTACCCAGGTTGCACAGCAACCAGTTACGTTGTGAAGCCTGTTGTTTATCCAGGCATTCGCTTTGGTTTGTGTGCTAGATAGAACTCAAGGAGTCCAAACTTCATTTAAAACATCCCGTTGTGAATGATGTCTTGATCCTGTGAGACAAGCCAAGTTATTGTCATTTAAAACATCCCATTGTGAATGATGTCTTGATCCTGTGAGACAAGCCAAGTTATTGTCCTGTTTCATTATAATGTCACAGTTTGTTTACACATTTCAAGTTACCATGCGGCTACATGTAATTAAAGTGATAATGTTGTTTACTTATATTTTTGATAAATTAATCAACTACAGACTATATATCTGCAGCAGCATGAATAGTAATTCACTTTCAAAATACATATATTTATATTATGTGGATTGTGGGATTGAAGTAGGGGAAACAATGAATAATATTTGATCCTAATTTTAGGTTAGAAGCCCAGAAACAAACTCCAGGAATTGCAGATATTCGGCAAAAAGCATTAAGTTCTGGAGGACAGGAGAGGTTAGGGCCTCAGTCTAAAGCACTCGTATCAGTTGGTGGCACAAAGCAACAATCCTCGACTGCTCTTGTACAGCGCAGAATGCAGAGTATGCCCAAACCACAGTGGCACTCGCCGTGGACGTTGATGAGGGTAGAGACTGGAATTTACATATCTGGTAATTTATACAAAAAAACACAGTCTGTTTTAATTTTTATCAAAACCATTGTTTTTTTATTTCAGGTTATCAGTGGCCACACAGGCTGGGTGAGATCAGTTGCTGTGGAGCCTGGGAACAAGTGGTTTGCAACAGGATCGGCAGACAGAACAATCAAAGTACTTGCAGGACTTCTTATAACAGGCCTCCCAAGTTTGTCTTTATGTAGCATAGTAAACAGTTTGTCATTTAAGAGACTGTGCGGCAAATCCCTATTTGTACCAGTATTCAGATAAATTACATGTAATATATATTATACCGAAACTTTGCATACATAAGCATACATAGGCATACATAGCACATATATAAGTTGACCCCCATTTTGAAGCAAAAATCTAACATTTTTTAAAAAATTTACAAGAATAAGTTGACCCCCAATTTTGCAAGATAAAAAATAAATGCCAAGAGTACCAAGTTTGTAGGTACTGGTAACTAGAAATTTTGCAAGAAATCCAATTACTGGTAATGTAACAAATGTGTACAGTGAGTGAAGTGATTTTTAATTTTCCAAATATTTTTCAAAACCTTTTAAAAAGTTTTCATTTTTTGATACCAATACCAAGCTGGTTTTCAGCTGAGGAGCCCTTGAAAACACAATTTTATCAAATTGCTCATATTAGCTTCAATATATACTGAAAAACTTTCGTCAATTGTAAATATTAATCAGTCATGTTAATTTATGTTTGTTGACGTTTTACACAGATCTGGGAACTTGGTAGCGGCAAACTGAAGCTGACCCTTACTGGCCATATCAGTACTGTGCGAGGACTTGCCGTCAGCTCCAGACAGCCATATCTGTTCTCGTGTGGTGAAGATAAACAAGTGAAGTGTTGGGACTTGGAGTACAACAAGGTAAATGGCCATGAATGCTTCTTGCTGTATATTGGTACAGTAGAGTATGGTAGGGAGTCAGGATGGCCGAGTGGATTTTTTAAGTCCCCAGATAGAATGTTGAGAGACTATACCAACGGCTTAACATTCCTGTCCATGGACAGTGTGCCGAAAAAAAGGTCACCCAAAGTTCAACCCTCGACCAGGCCTGGGTTTGAATACTGAATTGCTTTTATCATTGAATGCTTTCACCTTCTCTGTTTGACTTAAGAAACATTTTTTTTGTTTTTATTCACAAAATAGTAATGAAAATACATAATCAGGGTTAAGCCCCTATTCTAAGTTACAAAGGCCTCAAAGGTTGATATGTCCAAAGACAACAAGTGAAACCAATATTTTATACCACTTAGCACCTTTTTAAACACTGTGACTGTTAAAACTATGCAGGTTATCAGACATTACCATGGTCATCTCAGTGCTGTCCACTCATTGGACATTCATCCAACTATTGATGTTCTGCTCTCAGCAGGCCGAGACTCCACAGCACGGGTAAGTAGTAAATGGTAAAATAATGATTTATTTAACTTTGCCCTGCTAGGTGGCTAAATGCAGTTTTGACAGTTTCTGAGTAGTTGCACATGTATCATTTGTAGGGACATTACATACAGTAATTATGTACAAAACAGTATGTCAGAGAGGTTAAATCTGTGAAAGCCAAACTTGGTAAGTGCAAAATGCAACAATAGACATAAAGACTTAGGTTGTTTTGGGTTTTCATTCATGAAGATTTTGATCATTTCCATGACAATATAGAAGTTGCAAAATAATGTTAACTAAAATATCACTTTTTCCAAGTGTGCTCGAAATCTGGTCATTAGAAATATAAAGTTTTTGCCCAATAAATTTCTGTCAAGATCACATTTTGGTCACCAGAGGCTAAGAAAGTAAAAATCTAATGGGTGATTGGCAGTGTGACTTGAAATTGAGCGAACTTTAGCTTTTGTACATGTACATGTAAATTAATCTGGAAAAGTTACAAAAGTTTACCTTGTCAGTGAGAAGGGTTAGTAACTACTCACAATTACTGTACCTTGCATATATCATTGAACTATTGTTGCTCTTTTTGACAATTTAAGGTAATTGAAAGTCTTAACATCAATTTTGTTATGATTTTGGATCTCCTTAACACTTGCATTTTGTAGGTATGGGACATGCGAACCAAAGCTTGCATCCATGCTCTGACGGGTCATACGAATACCATCGCAGTTGTGAAGGCACAGGCAACTGATCCCCAGGTATCTACAGTAGACTACTCTGCTTTGTATGTCTGGAAACCGAAAGTTCACCTTGATAAATCTTCAAGCTATGTTTTTGTACAGTAGTTTAGTGCACTGTTAGTTATCCTAGTTAATTTTTACAAGGAGAGCAATCTTTTGGTTTATATTTTGCCTCATTTGAATAAAGTGAAAAAATTCAACTTCAAGCTTCAAGCAAACAGAATCTACAAATTGAAAGACCAGTGCAGATTTTTATTTTCACTGGAAATTTCAGTGATATTTTGAAAGGTTTTTGAGAAAATTAATTAGTGTTTAAAAAATAATTAATCTTAAGATTTACAGATTTATAGCAATTACACAGATGGCTTAGTGGTAGCTTTTGCCACCAAACCATGCATTCTTTGTAAACTGGGAGCATTTCAAAAATTCATCTCAAAAAGTACTCAACATAACATACTGTGTCATAGCCTTTCATTCTGTGAAATCTGTACATTTGAAGTTTGATTTATTCTAATGGTAAAAATTGTAAACAGTTGTTACATCAGCAAAGAGTCGCCTATTCATAGTGCACATACCAAAAACCATGAAATCAGTTGTCAGTACTGACTTTCACATGTTGAATGTGCTACAGCAATCCCATGGCATCCAATCCTCGCTGAACTTGCAGTTTCAGTGAGGACTTGAACCTTTGGTACAATAAAAAATATTATAATCTTTCATCTGCTTTTGTTATAATTTGTGCTGGTTTTATGTTTGATTTCCAGATACCATTTTGTATGAATTATGGGTATTGGTTTCAAATTCTTGCTTTAAAATGGGTTCCAAGTTGTAATTAATTATTTTGGCAAAGCTATGGTTAGTTACTTGGTGACAATCCTACAAAATGAATTGCTGTGAGATTCAATGTAATGGTGGGTTAGAACTGTTTAATTTCCTCCTCTATTTTCCAAAATTATTTCAGAAATAATAACTATTAATGTTAAGTTAGACAACCATTTGGACTGGTTAGATTTGCTTTTCCGCACAAAATGTAGATAAACAGAAAATAAAATTTTGTGTTTAAGATATTGGGACAATGAATTGAAGCAACGTCTTTAACATACCATAACTGAATGTGCTATTCAAGTGTCTGACCTGTAATTTGAGGGTCATGGGTTTGATTTGAGTAATTCAACTGATAAAGGACTGATCATTATTAATTGACTTTTTATGGAGTATACTGGGTTAGACAAAAGTAGACAGGGTTTGGAAAATTTCTTGGATTTTTTCAGGTGGGGTTATAAAATGTTTCTAATGAAATAATTTTATATGGGGTTGCAAAATTATACTACCTGCATTACATAGTCAGCCCAGTAAGGTATTTCCTTCATAAATTTCCACATGGAATGGGTGGTCTGTAAAATTCACATTCAATTTTCTGAGTTATAGGATATATATTTTAACATTTACAGTATCTTCAGTTTGGTCTGAATGAGAGTATTGAAGTTTGCTTAAAGGGTCTGAAATAGGGTTGGAGTTTGAAGGCTGGCAAATCCCCGACAAAAAAGACTAACTACCGTAATAGTAAATATTACACTGTTTTGATATATTTTGAATGTTATTTTTAAAATTACTTGCAATCTCTGATGGTGGTATAAAAAAAAGTACTGACAGAAGTCATACTGTGGAGTTTGAAAAAAAAAGAATCTTGAAATCTACTTGTAATTGTCCAACCTCAGGTATACCCCATAAATAATAAGCATTCCCTTGTTGAACATTTGTATATTTCATTGCAGGTGGTAACTGGAAGTCATGACTGTACCATCCGACTGTGGGATCTAGCAGCTGGCAAGTCACTAACTACGCTGACCAATCACAAGAAGAGTATTCGATCCCTTGTTCTGCACCCCACGCAGTATGTATTGAAAAATTTATGAACGGTTTAAATTTGGGGAGGGGTGGGGGCTTATAACATACAAGGAGTTTTCCGCTTCAAAAGTTAAATCCCAAACACCCTGGGGCTTGTACACAGAGGGGCTTGTTATCGGAGTTTTACGGTTAATGATTTTGGAACGAAAGCGATTCGCCAACTGGCCCCCATCTTCAACTTGCTCAACTAAGTCTTGAAGTTTTACCACCTTTGACAGAATCACAACAAAATTTTCTAAGTACATTGTACGGTTCTGGCATCACTTCAGCTGACCAAAACAGGCTGTAGAGACAGGAGTGAAGATGAATGCAAAATTTAAAAGCTCAAGTTGTTCAGTCGAAATATGATAGAGAACATGAGTTATAAATTTTTTTGGAATCTTTAATTTTAACACTTGTGCAAAAATTCGACGCTTGCAGGTTTACCTTTGCTTCGGCTTCTCCAGACAACATCAAACAGTGGAAATTCCCTGATGGCAACTTTCTACAAAACCTATCAGGACATAACGCTATCGTGAACTGTTTGGCTGTGAATTCAGATAACGTCTTAGTATCAGGCGGTAAGTATATGTAGATGGAATCATGGTGCCTACTTCTCCTGGAATTCCTGGAAAACTTCTGAAATTTTGAAATTTTCTTCCAGGGCCATGGAAAGCTCCCGGAAAAATAGACAATTTCCTTGTACTTGTAATTTTTTGGAAAAGTTCTCAACACTTACATTAAACATTAACCGAAACCTGTGGATTTTGGTCATTTTTATCCCATTTGCTTCCACCGTAAAGCTGAAGAAGTTTACTTGATATTATTGTTTCTGTTCTTTGGTGAGAGAGATTTTAGAGTTTGGTCATGGAAAAATAGATTTTCTACCCTGGAATTCCTGGAGAACTCGTGGAATTTTATTATCATCCGTCTATTAGCACCATGTGGTATGATATCTGAAGTGCTCTTGCTTGGTATAAGCTTGTTTACCTGATGAAAAGATCAGATCAAAGGAGCCCCTTACTATTAATGAGAGTTGTTGTGGTGGGAATCCAGCAATGTACAAGAATTTGTATGTGAATTTCGGCCTTTATATCGATGTCTTTGTAACACTTGTGGGCAACCATGACATGTAAAAACTCGATTGGTTACATGGCATAGAAATTCAGGTAAACAGAGTTGTGAGTGAGTTGGGACACTAAGATTCACTCAGTGAGTAGGTATTTAACAAAGTAGTCTCTAATCTTATTTTTAAAGTACCACTTGTCCTCTAATAAGCCCCCACCCCTTTTTGAAGACAAGTTGCGTCTATCGTTGCTGAAAGCAGGATTCAGTTCCACTTTTCATAACAACTGCAGCCACGTTTCTTAAGTTGCAGGAGCTGCAGCACCGTATAACAACCTTTCTGCAGTTTGTTTGGCAATGACGCGAGTTACCGAGTAACGTGGCCTTTAATCTTGGTTTTGAAGTACTGTTTATCCTCTAATATCCCCCTTTTTTTGAAGCAAGAGATTTGTAACCCCCCCTCTCTCTAACAAGCCCTATTCCCCCTTTTCAAAGCAAACCAAATACCAAGTAAACAGGAATCGAGCTTTGGAATTTCGAATTTCATTTATCCCAATCTTCATTTCTTCACTTTTTTTGTTTCCCATTTCTCTCACTTTGTTAGCAAGACTTTGCATGTCTTCACTTCATCCTGGCCGGAAAGGTGTGTCGGTGGCGTGTCCGTTGCACTAATCTTATATCTCAGTTCTCTCTGTACGTCCTTTGTAGTCCAGATGTTTTCCGCGAAAAGAATTACGTAAGTCTCATCTCGTGTTTTTTCTCCAGGCGACAATGGCACGATGTATTTCTGGGACTGGAGGACTGGGTACAACTTTCAGCGTCTACAAGCGACGATCCAGCCTGGCTCACTTGATAGCGAGGCTGGTATTTTTGAGATGACCTTTGACCAAAGCAGCTCTCGATTGATTACGTGTGAGGCAGATAAGACGATCAAGATTTACAAAGAAGATGAGACGGCGGTATGGCTTTGTCTTTCTCACATCATTTACGTAGTGTAGTTGATAAAATTTGGCGATCAATTCAGTAATAGCAGAGAATTTATTTTTCTGTGCTTGGAACGTTTTTTGAACCTATGTCGCACGTTAGACGGGGAAAGCCGCGGCTAAAAATTATGGCAACTTTATGGAAAGTTGATCGACTTTCAGTCCTTGCAGCACAGCTACTGTATACCATATCGGTTTTGACAAACATATGTTTTTAAGAAGGTATTTGTAGGTATTTGTAAGGAGATCACATCTTTTAAACAAGAACAATAGATCAAGGCTACAATGCCCTTAATTTAAAAAATTGAACTTCATACGAATTCTAAACTAAACGTATTTACATGTAAGAAACATGTAGGAGGAATTGATTCGAACTTAAAACCTATGTTTTATAAATTTTGTTTTGAGGATGTAATCTTTGCATGAGTACCATTTAAAAGGCTTGATTTTTTGTCAAAGTCCGATGTGTAACTGGGGAATTACGAGGATATAGGATATACAGTTGCTGTAATTTTAACAGTGACTACCCTCCCCCTCCCCCGTCTCGAACCAAGATGGCGACGGGAACCGTGAAAGGGTCTACTTATGATGAACGCAGTCTTATAATCTTGCTTAATCCTTAAATTTGTAGGCACTTTGCCTTGATAGTGTTACTGTACCTACGAGTTGTTTGCTAATCAAGTGGGAAAAAACGCGCAAATAATCAATTATGAAATTACCTACGATGCTAAAAAAAAGTGAAAAAGGTCGACCATGCAGTGCGACCTTTCGAGAAAAATTAATATTGTTAGGGACCATTCATTATTTATACCATTTCCAAGCAGACTACAGAAAACTAAGTGGCTCCCTCGTTTGAAAACAAGACTGCATGAGCCCCCCTCCTCTAGGAAGTTCACAAGTCTATATAAATCCCCTTATGTAAACCTTGAAAATTATTGTTGATCTCCTTCCCTCTATTAAAAAAATTTTGTAATCGTCACCCCATTTTTCCGACCCCCGACCCCCCATGTATAAAAAATGAACAGTCCCTTATTATCTCTAATTATCTTGTTCTTTTTCTTTTTCTTTCTTTTCTTCCAGTCGGAAGAGACTCATCCAGTCCAGTGGAAACCCGAGATATTGAAAAGAAAGCGTTACTAGATGCCGGCGATCAGTGAAATTTTCCAGTTTGGCACAAGAATCAAACAGTTAGATTCACGTGGAATTCTCGGATGTGAATCTCCATCTTGGGCAGATTTGCACCAAAGCACTCTTTTTAGCCTGATCTCTACTAACGCAGGTCCAACTCGCCTACGCTCAGTCTCTTTTTTTGTATTGTATGCATGCACGACACAACAGTCGATAGCTGCCTTACACTGACACCTTTCGGATATAGTTGTCACTTTTTATACTTCATACTACAAGCAGAAGTGGTTTCCACTCCTATGCAAGAAAGACAGACAAGTATTATCCACTCTTTCTGTATATCGCTTCAAAGATCTTAAGAAGTTTACACTCTGTTACCATTTTGTTCCAAAACAAGATAATGTAGATAGTTTTCCTTTCTAAATCCATCCGAACTATAAAAATTTTATTGTTCAAATATTGCAAGGTGTATGCAGGGCAATTGAAGGCGCTGTAACTGGCATTATTGAAATAAAATAGCACAGAAAACCACTTGTGACTAAGACAACTGTATTGAAGAGTAATGACTTTCCTCGGTGTTATTTTAAAAAGGTCAGTCAGGCTGTGCTTGTTCCAAGAGTGGACAGCGCTTTCCATTGGTTAAATACTTTAAGAATATGCCAAACCAGTGAACATCGCTTCTTGCGCGACCTGATTGGCTACTCAAACTCCGAATATTCTCTGTTAACATTGTTACACCAAACAGCGAATAATGCTTTTCGCGCGCTCGGATAAGCTACTCGAAGCAACTGGAGCTCATGGTATTCGCTGCCATTCCGACGCAAGAACACAGCCGCAACCGCGCGGCTTAGTAATGAAAGGAATTTCTGAGTATCTATTCATCTACAAATTAAATCTTTTTTCATTTGCCGTTTTTGTATATGCAACTAGTTATTCACCGAGGTGCAGGTGTTTAGCGCAGGATATTCACCGAGCCGTGAATATTCCGAGCAGCGTGAGCGAGCACAGGCACGAGCGCACGTCGCTCGGTTGTAAAAGGAGTTTTCTGTGTTCCTATTCATCCAAAACTTAAACTCTCACAGCTGTGTTGTTTTTCTTCTATTTACCATGATCTGTTGAAAAAATTCTCAAAATCGGCTTTAGCCATGGCAAATATCATACAAGATGCTGACATTTATTTTGTGTTAACTTTTGTACAACTTTTACTTTAAACCCTGCAAGTGCTGATACAGATGGGAGATGTATGTCCATCGTTGTCTTAATGCGAAAAGCAACTGCAAATTTAGCTGTGTACTATGACGTTATTAACGTTGCAGTATGGAGTTGTGGCACAAAATGGTGGTGGGATGAACGGCATTTTCATTAGCTGGAGGAAGCTTGTTTTCAGATTTAGCTGGACATTTGGATCCTTTGCATCGCCAACGAAGAAATACGAAGGAAACCCAGAGTACTTTATCCACGACGGCTGACTTCTGACTGCAAAGAGAGAACGACAAAATTGAGTGACTTCACTCTTGTTAGCTTGATGCAACTCAAGTAATTTTGTCTATTAGCAAGCGGCCATGGCATTCTTTTGCCAAAGTGACGGGGGAAATGATGAAGGAAAAAGAAAGTTAGAAAAGCACGGGAAAAGTGTGACCAGGGTTTTTGGCTCCGTGCACTGAATTATGGATGCCACAATTCCAGTTTAAGTTATGCGGTTCACTTGACTATTGTAGACTGCAACTACAAGCTAGGAGTTTTAAGAATTTGTCTTATTTATTAACAAAGCAGTACGTGCTACAAACTAACCGATGGAGAAACAGCCGTATTATGTTTTGGCTGAAAATTTCACTGACCTTCCATGCTTACTGAAGTAGGTAAACCGACAAATAAAGTTTCGGGGCTTTGCGTTTGTTAAGAAGCCTCTGAGAAGATGAACTGTTCGTAAATGGTGTTTAGTTGGGGGCCGTCGACAAAACGAAAAAATTTTAAATAACGTCCAATGGACTTTAAGGGGGAGGGGGTTTAGGCGCGGACGTTATGGCAATTTTTTTCGCATTAAACAAACGTATGCCTTTTAGCCAACCTCCGAATTACGCTCCACTGCTCACAAACAAAACCTTCAAGTCGAGGCTAGGTGCTCACTTTTCATACATTTGTTGTATTTTTGGACACTTGGCCTCGACCCGATGCCTTTGTTTGTCAGCAGTTGAACGTAATTCGGAAATGGTCTATTTCAAAAGTAAACATTTATTGAACACTCGATAGTGACATCAACTGTTAACCAGACGATCGGCAGTTTCTCGCGTGACCTCGGTAAGCCAATCAGAGCGCGCCGCCTCGATTTGGCATATGGCACCATCCCAGAAAGCAATTCAGGTAAAAAAAAAACACACGAGTCATGATTCTGGAAATTGAACGCCATTTTGAAAAAACAACCGCGCGCGCAAGGAGTTGTTGGATGGTGCCATTTGCCAGAATCAGTCCGGCGTGCCTTGCGCGCCTAGTACGTTCACCTGGAAGTACTTTATGTATCACCATTTATAATATAGCGACTATATGCGAGCTACTTTATACTCCCGCTACATGCTTTAAGATCCCACACACAAGGCAACTGTTATTTATTGTTAGTACAAACTCCAGCTCATATATGACAATCACGATTAAGACACAACTGCAATCACATTCAAATCTGCTTTTCTTCGTGCAATGCCGGATCACAAATGGGACATATTGTATATATTTTCAGGGTGATTTTGCGATTGTGCGATACTGTTTTTTAAAAAACAGTAGCTTGCCGGTCACAAAGTATGGAATGGACGTTTTGGGGGAGGAAGTTTTTCAGGATAACGTCCATTGGACGTTATTTATTTTTTTTTGGTTTGTCGACGCCCCCTTAAACAGTCTCTCTAGGGAAACGGAGTAAGTTATACACATTTAGGTAAGCTAGCTCATAACATTTCATGACACCAGGATCAGTCTTTGACATAAGTTATGAATGCGAGGTACTTTGCAAAAAAGCGGGAGTCAGCCCAACTCCGTCGCGAAAACGTAAAACTGGGCAGTTTATGACCTGATAAATTGGACACAACACGGGTATTTTTGCATTGTAGCATATATGGCTTTTATTCAGCAAAAGAAATACCGCTCTTAGACGTGTGGGCTTATAACTGTTATCGACGGGGGGCTTTGGGAGAGAGAAAAAGAGACAGACAGACAGACAGAAAGAAAGAAAGACAGAGACAGACAGAGAGACAGAGACAGAGAGTACAATGGGGCTACGATTCACTCGCCTTTAACTCCTGAGTCTGCAAACTCAAAGGATTAACTGTAATACGGCCAATACTCTTAAAAGCGAAACTAAATAAACATGCGGTAAAGAGCGATTGCGCAAAATTTCGCCACTCAGTGATTGGTTGCTGGTAGAGAAACTGCTTAAAGTGGGACACAAGATGAGGCGTCACAACGTAAAAGGGGTCCTCTCTCTCCATACATATACACACAAGTATACACAAACACACATACATACGGCTATTTATGCAATAACACTAATTAAGGAAATAGAACTTACCTGCACAGTCCGGCCAAGGAAGAGTATGTACAGCCGGTTGTCCGGGTAGGCTGTAGAAGTTCCATTTGCCTTCAACGCAGTAGTAAAGCAGGGGAGGATTAAAGGCAAAATCGTACTTGTTGTTGCATGCTGGGACACAAAGACGGTCACCATTGATAGTCATGCAGCGGAGGGCTCCATTCTTGGGTGGTGGAAACATAGGACACGTTTTTTCTGTTAAGGAAAAAGATAACATTTGTGTTGCTAACCAGAGTCGGTTTTTTATGCCTTAATGCAACGCATGCACAAACCAGATTGTATCTGTTTTCAAAATCAGCGACGGTCCCCAAACAGCATTGTTCACCGACCTGTTATCTGGTCTACAAATTTGGTCCACTCCTGTACTGATCCTATCCATTGTATGTTAAGGTAGCGACAATCAAACTTTTGTGCATAGAAACTTCTAAACCAACCAAAACTACAAGGGACAATCTCGGGATCAAGAAAGATCGCCAGTATTTGACATTCATTCTTTGTTGTGGCACTGTCGATAAACACCAAAAGCAACTGTTCTATTGAAGTTGAATGTTTAAAGTTGTAGCACATATCACTGATGTATTTTGTTATTTGCATGTTTCCATAACTTACTTTTAAGACTTATGCGGAATCTGCAAGGATTTGGAGATTGGTTCCCAGCATTATCTTTTGCAAGACACTGAACTTCGTAGATTCCAGGTACAGGAAACTTTGAGCCACTCCAACGATTGCAAAGTACCGCGGGAGGGTAATGAGAGTCGTCTACTGCAATTGGCGGCTTCCAGTTTACACGAACTTCTGGTTCCGATGACTCGATTTTAATGTCTTTTGGACAGGTGCACGGAATAATTCTCGGAGGCTGTGTGTCTGTAGAGAAACGAAAACAAGATTTTTCGTTATTCAGCCGAGTATATCGCTTGCTTTTAGTTAGTTTTTTATTCATGTCAGTCAAAACCTTGAACACAAAATATAAGTCCATGTGTACAGTCACCATCAATTTTAACACCCATCCCACTGTGCATAATTATCATATCGCAACGCAACGCAACTCAACTCAACGCAACACAATCAGTGCAATGCAGTGCAATGCAGCGTAACGCAACGCAACGCAGCACTACACTACACTCCACTATAAAACACTACACGGCTCTTCTACTGATTCACAGCGAATTCATATCCCTACCCTTATGCTGTATTATTGAATCATCTCCACGGTATTAAATGCCGTATTACTGCAACTCGACGCAATCAGTGCGATGCAACGCAACGTAGCGCAACATAACACTGTACTATACACTGCCATCACAGCGCACTACTCTACTACTACTACTACTACTACTACTTCTACTACTGCAACTACTACTACTACTACTACTACTACTACTACTACTACTACTATTACTGCTACTACCACTACCACTACTACTACTACTACTACTACTACTACTACTGCTGCTGCTGCTACTACTACTACTACTACTACTATTATTACTACTACTACTACTACTACTACTACTACTACTATTACTACTACTACTACTACTACTACTACTACTACTACTA
>JAOBYE010434419.1:10566-28857 GCA_025403585.1 Parazoanthus swiftii | reverse complement strand
GTTGTTAAGTAATGATATTTAAATAATTGACACCATGATGCTTTGAAACCGTATTTGAAAGGTTGAATGTCAGTTAGTGTTAAATCTATGTAACATTTGTACGATCCGGCATCGACCATTTACTTAACAATGGATCCGTGACTGCCATGTAACAAAAAATTAAAGAAAAAGGAATAGTAACCACATATGGGAGTTTGAACACGCGTGTCAAACAATGCAAAGCCATGTACTGATGTAGTGATGTACTACAATCTTTTTATGCATGGATATAAAAACCAGATCATTTTACCAAGGCTCGTTGCACTCAATGTTTTGGCAAATTTAGCCGGAAACT
The DNA here is from genome assembly GCA_025403585.1 of Parazoanthus swiftii. Lineage (NCBI taxonomy): Eukaryota > Metazoa > Cnidaria > Anthozoa > Zoantharia > Parazoanthidae > Parazoanthus > Parazoanthus swiftii. The sequence continues at coordinate 28,523 of JAOBYE010434419.1, read as the reverse complement.
GGTTATAAATAGTTCTGATTTCCATTCACGAGTTGATGTGGTTTAAGTCGTTATAAATGTCAATGATCTTACTGTTCTGAAAAAGAGCTTGCACAAGTGTAAGTGAGCGCCTTGCAAGTAGACCTTTCAGTTCAACACGATTGTATAAAAGCGGTACGGCTTGAAAACTGCTTTTAAAGATGCGTATTTGATATGCTGTTTTTAAATCTGTTTTTATCCTGCTAATTTATGTATAATAAATAATAATGAAAAACATTCTGTGATTCAGATATAATTGATATACAAGTTTCCATGTAATACTGGTCCTCGTCTCTCATCTGGTTCAGCCCATATAAGGCTGGGGGAGGAGTCAGTTAACATACTGGGCTTAAAACAGCTTTTTAAAAACATAAAAGTTTTAGAATCACCATTTCGCCTAGTAATGAACACCTTAGTGCTAGTAGCTCGATCAACTTCAGTTTGAAGTTCTTTGACAAACATTTGTTGCGTATTATGTACGTTCAATTCCGTTAACTGCCCACACAAACTCGATATCAAAGTCTCTTGGCCAATCTCTGGCATAGCAGTCAACTTGAGGTTTCCTTTTTGGACCGAATTGCGAAGTGACGTGTTGCTGCCAGCAATATTCAGATTCGTAAAAGTCCAGAGGCAGAATGACAGCTGCTTTATCAACTACGCTAATTGTGTTTGGACACAACTGGGGTGTATCAACCAATCAGAACTCGTGCTGTAGCTAGTGCAACGCAGCTTGTGGCTGCAGCCGCGATGCTACCAGTTGATACAATATTATATTGCCCTGATGGACAAATACTTCACGCTGCGTTAATCAAACAATCGCCTGTTCAAACGATTGTTGAATAAGCGGGAAATTTCCATAAACAGCCAAAAACGTCGGTCGTGAATTTTACTTATTTTAAGGCTGCGATTGTTAATACCTTACAGGGTCAGTATTTGGTTTCTTTCTTTTTTGAATGTTCTTTTATTGCTTCCTTCTAAAAATCAAATTGAACAAAGAAAAGGCACAACGTCGACGAAATTTACGAGGTAAGAAAATGTAAGTTTTATTTCTTGAGTAGTTATAAGCCAATATCGTTTCAGCACTATTTTCTAAACATGACATAAAGTTATATGCTTCTTAACTCTCTCGGAATAGTAACATATTTTTCTGTTAACTCATTCGAAATAGTTTAAGCGCACAGAGATGAAAAATGGTCATTTCTAGAACTTATTAATCGCACATTTTTCAGTTTAATCAGTCTGCATTCAGCCATTAAACCTTGCGGCTGGGCTTTGTTTCTTTCTATGAATTCGAAGTGATTGAGTCTGGCTAGAAACAGTTGCAAGATCTAACTCTAAGAAGACAGTGATCGTCGGTAGAAACTTATTGCTCATTTATGACCCACGCATAAGAAATGTTAACTGATACTTTAATTTTCCGCATATAGTCCATTTAGACACATTAACGCTTAGGCTTTTGACTCAGTCGGTACATAACGCATCTCCATTCGAAGTTTCTTTGTTTACCTTCAGTCAGCTCAGTTTTGTTTGCGAACACTCGATAACCGCTCAGGTCAACTAGAACTGTTGATCTTTTTGGTTTAAAAACCAGGATCCGAACACAGTTAGAGTATACAACATCAAGAATTAATAGTACGACCATACAGGTGGATTTAGGGGTGAAACATTTATGGTTTTTGTTTGTTTAGGCCACAATCGACTGCACACGACTCGTAGAGGACGTGACTGAATTATGACACTTCCAGTTCCAGAGCCATTTGGACCGGCATCGAGTCTTAAATTGCTGTCACCAGAGCTAATATTTTTGATTTCTCGCTATACTTTTATTTGTAAATGGCGTTAATGTGAAACTAAATACAATGAATAATTTCTGGCAGACATTGTTGCCCGACTGAAAATCTTTCCGCGCTCACTCTTGCAAACAAGTCCGTCGGGCGCATCAACGAGCCTTTGATTCACTAACAAAAGCTTTGTTTGCTTCTGATGCGATCGATTATAAAATGACCAGCTAGCGTGAGTTAGCATAAAAGTTCTAACGAGCTAACCCTGAAATGGAATCAGACGTATATCCGGCAACTTCGCTATACTATGGCTGTTTTACGCCTATTATAGTTAAGGTCTAATTTCCTTTTTTGCTCGAGGGTTTTTCATTCGTGCGGAAAATAGTGTCGATATAGTAACTGCGCAACATTTGAAAGTGTTTTTGCAACCGTCACGAAACGACGAAAGACTTGACGTCAAACGGTATCAATTACTGATCATTACTGACTTAAATAAATGGTCCTGAAATAGCCCCAACTATACCATCCGCTACCCGAGAGTAGAATAGCAATTCCAATGTTCGCACGGTATCTAATTCACCGATTTGTTTACAAGGTTGCCTTTCAAAATATGAAACTATAGACTTTTTTAACCATTGGTGGATGGTTGAGTGCATACAGTCAAAAGTTGTTGTAGCATAAAAGACTTTGCTGCAAATTTAAAATCATTTTTTGAAGGATTATTGTATTAGTATTACTTTTGCTTCAAAACTCTTGCATCCTCAGTAAACTCGGTGACCATTTCACGCTCTAAAAACAAGGCACCATAAAAATCATAAACTCAAAAAAAATGCAGCTCTTTATGTTTTGTAATAAGGATATGAACGACATATTAAGGTCAACTGTAAGAAAAATACACTCAAACGCAAAGCCCTTATAGAAAATCGAAGTACAACAAAACACTACACCAAAGTGGCACCGAACACAATTGAACTACTTTGAGATTTTAAACCGCAAGAAATTGATATACATCAGTTTTAGTCCGGTGGAGGCTTATGAATTGGAAGGCTGGTTTTACAGTGAAAGTTGTTACATGAAGTCAAACGTAAATAGAATGATTACATATATAAACATAAAAGACTAATATATCAATACATGCTTTGTCGAGATATCGTGGATTTTTTATGTTATCTTTCGTTATCGTCGATACCTTTTTACAAACCACCAAATCCTCAAATGGAAAGCATGCAGACATAATGAAAGCTCTATAATTCCGTAGGTGGGTTATTCTTAGCTCGCCCGAGGGTAGAGATGCATATCAATGGAACATGGGAGTGGAGTGGATTATGATGATGCCTATAACTTTGCATGAAGAAAACCATGGTTCTGCAGGATGCATCTTTTGCATCATATATCATACAGCTGACACACGAAAATCAATACTTGAGAAAAACGTGCTCAATATTGCTATGAAAACAAGAATTCAGCACATACACTGAAAAATCAACGCGATGAGATTTAGGAACAATGCGTCTGTCGGGCTTTGTGACAATATTAGTCAATATTTGCATAAACTGTTTACAGATTTCGTGCAGCTCAAAGTTTGTGTATATCACGAAATCTGATCGGGTTTATATTCGACAGCAGTACACACTGTATCGCCACTTGCACGATACAAAACCAGAAACTCGTCGTCACATACAAAAGGTAATGTTTTTCTTTGAGAAACTTTTGTATCGGGAATGTATCGTTCAAGCAAATACCTTCTGCCCTCTTAGAAGAAACCTTAGATACAGTGCAGCTTTGTCCCTGGGACTATAAGTTAATGACAAAACGTTCCTGCCGCAATCAGGTCACAGCTACCTCTCTCGATTCTTTCAGGAGGCAAATCTGTGTGCTAATGCAATGAACAAGCGTGGCAAGTGCCACTGATACGAGTGCATAAACCATTTTAGAAATATACTTTTTATAGTTTTAACTGTTCCTATCTTACTTTGTGTGAGTGTGTGCATGTGTGTGTGTGTTTGACTTTTTCTTTAGGGAGTTACTCGATAGGGATAATCTCTTTACTTCCTTTCAAGATGCATCTTTTCCGTATAAGATTTGATATTGTATACTCTTATTTTGCAATCTTGAATAAACATGTATACCTGGCCTGTAGTACACGAAGAGAGATAGCTCTCAAACATAAAACAGGACAGACGATTTATTTGGTTCTAAAACATTTGATATGAGAACAAACGTTTTTCGTCTATCTGCTGTATGTATCTCAACAACGCTGAGGTAATCTGAGCTTAAATATGCAGATGTAAGATTTCAGACGTTTGCTTCTTCGTTTTTGAGACAGGAACAGAAAAAAGCCAGCATGAAACGGGAAAGGAAAGCTCGTTTTGACAGACAAGGACAAAAATGGAACTCTCGTGAAAATTTTACTTGCTCGAACTTTGTTAAGATTTGTCCATTATACCAAACTCGGAATACATGTGTGCTTACCATCGAAGGTTATTTTCCAGGCTTTTTTCAAATTTGTTGATTGCAAGAATTCTTCTACGTGTTTTTAGTTGCTGCAGAGTCTAGCACAAAGTGATGCAAAAAACTAAAGAGATGAAAATTTTCGTCCACTTTTTCTGCTTCAAACTTGTAGTTCGATGTTTTGCTGTAAGCTGAGTAGTTAGCATAGCTGTGTATTATCTCTTTGACACTATTATTACTCAGGAAAATATAGTAAACGAGGTTTAAAACTTCACTGAGATGGACCACTACGAAGACTCATCGATCTGGCATCCTTCCATTTTGCAGTAAAAACTCGTCTATATGATGAGTATGTTTGTACTCAGTACATGTTTCATATGGCTTATTTATAACACTTAGAGACTGTTTACTGGTGAAAGACACCTAATATAAATATCATTAGATAATGTGTTTGTGAGCGATATGTGTATGTATGTAAGCATATGTGTATGTAGGTGGGTATGTACGGGTATGTATGTACATCCGTATGTACGGATAAACGGCAAGAATACTTAAATCTATAGAATCCGTTAGTCAAGATTTTAACGTACATACAGTGGCGATCATTAGGCTAAAAAGAAGAAACAATCAAACCGCGATAAGCCAGAGAAATTGTTGCAGAGAAAGAGGAGAAAATAAGGGGTAATTAGCCTTACCGTGCATATTACTTTGCTGCTATGGTAGCGGAGTTTTTTCACCTTTTGCCACCAGAACTAAGATCTCGTAGCAACAACGATAACAAACTCTAACTTGTTTCGGATGAAGGATGTGCGTGGTCGCTCTGTTATATTAACTTGACTTTTAGTGGGTTTTTTTGAAATTCGTACTATATACGTTTTTTTCAACAAAACATTGACCACTTTGTTGTCTCACTTTGTTTACAGATTCTTTCATGGAGAGGGGAGTTGAGTATTCCAGAGAAAACCTGAAACGTGAACGCGAACGGACTGAACGCGCAGAAGAGGAGGAGAGAATCGATAGAAGCCAGATGCCATCGGAAAGAAAACGTATGCGACCGGACAACCTCGCTATGTTAAGCGGTGGAGACTTAACAAACGGATACCGACTTCCGGACAAAGCGCTGTCACCGATGGAGCACGCACGCTTTATGGATATCTTAGTGAGGTTATTTCCGGAGCAGAAGCGTAATGTCCTGGAACTGATCCTCAAAGGTTGCGGGGGGGATCTCGTCCAAACCATTGAGTGTGTCTTGCCAAGCCACGAGGAGGCACGGGCCCGAGGTCAGATGCTTGCCGCGGGAGCACGTAGTCTAATTCCCTATAGTCCATCAATTGGCAACGGCATGTCTGCTTTCTCACCACTGCCCGCTATGCCTCATGGGGTTCCTATGAACATGTCGGAGTATTCCCCCACCGGGTGTTGTCCTACGGGAAAATGTTCCGCCTGTGTTTACTACACACCCCTCGGGGTGCCTGTTTCCCTTGGCCGCCCCGCAAAAGACTCCAAAAAGGAGCGTGAGAGAGAAAATCGTGAGAACGGAACTCCCCCACCACCGGCCCTTTCTAGAGCACATACAGAGCGTACCTCACCTAAGGCCTCTGTGATTCAGGGACCTCAGGGACATAAATCGGACTTCAACCAGAGTGAGCGAGCTGCCACTGCGGCTCTGATGTCAATGAGTTCTTCCATGCCCAATGCGAATCATTCGCCGTCAACCAGTAGCATTGCAAGCTCGCCCAAAGGAGCCTCGCTAGGATCACCCGAACAAAGAACTCCCGATAGCCCCAGACCTGTGTAGTGTACACGTGGCGATGAAAACCGTCACTGCTTAGTTTTACTCTCTACACAATGGATATTTAAGGAATTAAGGATTAAATATGATGGAGTGATCGCGATTAACACACATGGTAATCACACAGGTGTTAAGATTTCAGGTGATTCTATAGGTGCATCTATTACTATAGTTATTTCTACTATTATTATATAAATGTGTAAATAGCAGCTAGTACGTTGAAGTGCGCAACAGTCCGCGGCAAAATCTTATTAGTTAATAGAATTCTGGATTGACCAGTGAGGGAAAGTTACCACACGCGCTCGCTTGAGCTGAGATAAAAAAGCGAGAAGGAGCTTGCTTCACTTGTTTTCAAGTTCAAACTTGACAAGAAGTAGAAAAGTTAAGACTGACTTAATATCTCTACTTTGAAAACTCAAATAATAACAGCAATCTTTACAACTATGTGATTACCAGATAATAATTGTTATAGTTAACTACAACGAAAATTGACGCATTGAGTGGCCAAAATACACTTGTCTTGACGAAAAGTTTCGAATTCTAGCTGAAACTGAAATTGGATTTATGGAACGATTTTCAATTTCTTACATTTTTTCATTTGAAATGTTACTATACTTTAGGTAGAAAAAACGTAATTTTGACAGTGAGAGAAAAATAGAGAGTATTTAGATGTTATTTATTGTGAGCTAGGTTTCCCATTATATCCTCAACGTTTTTAAATTTGCTATCGTCCTACACTATTTTAGAGCATTGAAGTTTTCAAAATTTACAACTCCACTCTCTTAACCAAACAAAGTATAAAATCCTTTTCACCTGAGTATCGACTGCAGTTTCAAAAGATAATAGTAACGGCATTCTCAGTTTTTCAAAATCCGTTGCAGGATGAAGCTCATAGTAATATTATGGTTACGCACAGCGATAGTCAAAAAGACTCTTTTATCAAATCAGTTTTTTAGGATAAGCAACTCTGTTTCTGTAAATACTTTTATTATAGATATGTGCTTTATCTCAAGAAATGCTCGAGTGTTCCAACATTTCTATCTTAGAACAAAGTATAAAACTTGGTCGAAAAGCAAAGCATTGTATACGAGCTTTAACTGGATAACACCTTTCGTTTGAGCAAAATTATGTGAGAACAAAAACAGTTTTTAAATATACTTTGTTGTAAATATGCGAACTATACGAAATAAATAAAGTCTATAGGTTAGAGATAAAAACACACTGGAAAATACAGTACAGGAAAAATAATTCTGATCTTCGCGTGAATCTCGGCCTTTGTACAGAGTAGTCAAAATAATACACATATCATATATAAATATTCACAACACGCGCTCATAAATAAGCGCCAACTTTGCGCAAAATATTAACACATAAAATCAAACACCTTTGATACACACTGACACAGATAAAATATAGTTAATATACTGTTAAGCCGAAGAGGAAGGTTCGGGACACATATGGGGCATTTTCTCTCTTTTGCCGTAGGGAGGGGCTTTTGACCAATACTTGTACTGCAGCTAGTCTAAGTTACCTCAATTGACCAGTTTTACCTTGCCCCAGGTGGTGATTGTCAACAAAAATTTTACAAACACTTCAAATGCCCCATGTCTTTTTCAAACTGGCAAAGTCCGATTTTACAACTGCGGTAAAAATATTTTTAATGATCACTGTTTAGCCGAGTATCTGCCGTTATACAAATTTTTTTATCATCCAGTTAAAAGATGAATCATGTTACGAAAACCAACTGCAGTTTATAACATCGTAATGATCAGCTCTCCCCAGTCTACCAAGTGTTGTTCGGCTACTCAACTTCACATACTCCTTGACAAAGGGCTCTGGATGGAGCCTGAAAGCTCGGACTTTCAAGTTTTATAAGTTTGATAAAACGAATAACTCTTTTTTCATCATCGTAATGATTACCCAGCATCAATGACTGGTAGTAATTACGAGTCGCTGAACTGTAATGCTTCACGTACATCTTATAAGGCCAATAACTGACACAGCAATTTTCTTTGCCATTTGTTGGGAGATTGTTAAGCTTCAGGTATTACTACAGTTTCTATCTGTTCTTAACATCGATTTTACCGTTGTTTATACATTTAGAGCTATTTTTGAAATCAAATACTTCTATGACTTAAGCGCGTGATGACAGTTAACTCACACAAATTGTACAAAAATAAACAAAAAAAAATAAAATACTGTAACTGGACTCTGATTACTGAGTATATCCGATTTAATGTTTCTAAGGTTATGAACACGTGGTCAGATACCATGGGCACTGCCACACACTCTAGCTTTCTAACTGCGACAGCTCACACAAACCTGCCATGTTTAGCACCACATCCATCCCCCATATCTCTGTCTGTCTGTCTGTCTCTGTCTGTCTGTCTGTCACTCTCTCTGTCTCTCTTTCTCTTCCTCTCTCTTTCTCTCTCCCTCTCTTGACCTTTATACGAAAGCGTTCAATACAGTTGACCATCTATTCTAATAAGAAGAGATACCATTATGTGCGTGGCGAACGTTGCAGATTGAATTGTTTCAGAATCCAGTCCTGATATCTTTCCAATTGCCAGTTAAAACGCATAGCCGCAAATGATCACCTATCCGAGAGTTCCACAAGGTTAGTGATAGATAAGGTTTCGGCCACTCTGGACTGGATCATGGGCCTTGTCCCTTTCTGTGCTCTCGAATGGTTCTGTTCATATTTTGCTGGCAGATTAACATGTTATATTACCATTGACGGAGCTAGGTCAGCCAAATTCGATATCTTTTTTTGGTGTACCTAAGGGCTACTGTCTTGAACCCTTGTTGTCCGTTTTCTATTTATACGAGCGAACTCTTTGATCTTATTGCCAAACATCTTCCTTTTGTGCAGTCACTCTATCTTTCTATCTTACTTGGTGGGTACGAGTCAGAGAGGTCAGCTCTCACAACAACTCGGACGCACCCAAGGCGTTAAGGAGCGTTCGACGCGTTCAAGGATATCGCGGAAGAGCTAATCTCTGGTACCAACGGTACCGACGCCTTGGACTGCCTCAAAATAATGAACCAATCATAGTGCCCCAAAAACTCTTTTGCACATGCAACTAGTAACTAGACTGTCCCTTGATTGTACACCCAATAATAAACTAACAATCTGCAGATTTTCCTCAGTTCCGGCTAGCTCTAATATTATAAAAGAATAACGACTATACAGTCAGTGTAGTTGTAATTAAGAAAAAGTCCATGTTCAGCGTGCGTCTATCGAGTTATGGATGCACGCGGGAAGTTGGGAGAGCACGAGAGAAGCGTTTGAGTGGCACGAGGCGAAGCCGAGTGCTTCCAGTCTAGCTTCTCGAGTGCTCTCCCAACTTCCCAAGCGTATCCATAACTCGATAGACGCACAGCTAAAGTATAGACCATTTGTTTTAGAACATTGCCAATTGGTAGTCTTTTTTAATTTTTCGGCGTTTCAGTTTAGCAATATTTCACTGTCTAGATTGTTTTCGAAAAGGAAATCCATATCTAAATTGAAATTCGGTAGTTCTCCTTCCAATTACTGTTCGTTGCCTTCAGTTAATGTTTCGTTTAAAAGCCTTAAGTTTTACCAAAGCACTTTTTTTGTTTACTCTCGTGTGTTGCAATTTTAAGACGCTCGGGCGTGCGTCTATATTTGTAGATGCACGCTCGTGCCATACAAAAAGCGCGCGAAAGATTGCCAGCTATGTTCTAAAGAGAATTCAACAAACGCTTATGCAAGTGAAACATAAAGCTACTCTGTCCGGGACCGGACAGTGAAACATAAAGCTACTCTGTCCGGGACCGGAACTGTAAGGGTTCAGAGACTGTCCTATCGAATCATATTGCCTATGGCTACACTGATATCTGGCTTGCACCATAATTAGTCGGGCGTGACTAACTATGGCCTCCACGCAGGCCATTTACTATGTTTGCCTCATTTTCTCAGAAAACATTTTACTTCAATCCGTCATAACTTTGGTTTTCCTGCTCCAGAATTGATGCGTTGTTTATCATAAGACAGGACAATTCAAGATAGGCATTTTTAGCGTGTCAATTGTTTTTTTATCGAAAAAAACTCTTGTTAAAAGGTGCAGTTGAAATGTTGCACTATAAGAGTAATTTTTAAAAACAGCCATTTCTGCTGATTCCAGTTAGCCTTGTTTTATGAAGAAGCCCGACTTTCATCTACTGTTTCCGGTTTAAATCAATTAGCAGACTCGTTGAATTGTTGAGGACCTTTTCGATTTTCAAAGAGTTACAAATTTTATGTTTTTTTTGAGAGGGGGGGGGAGAGCTAATAATCTCACCATGCCCTTCCATAGGCAGCAGTCACCTCCAGATATATAAACAAGTGAACAGCGTTGAATAAGGCAAAGTACAAAGCCACTCAGTTTTGTTTGCTTCTTGTTAGTGCAGCTGATGCTTAAAACAAGTGCGGCTGGGTGGAAGAATAGCTTGGTGCAACATATGTTCGGTACCAGACAATCAGCGCAAAAAACGAACACGTAAGACCAAGCGTTCAAGATATGGCATTGTATACTGCGTTTTCAAGCTAGAAGGAAATGAAAAAAACAGTCATACGATCAGGGTGATCGCGTTGAAATACACTTACTTTGAAATTAATAGGCGGATGAGCAATAATTGAGTGCTGACATGAAGAGAATAGCTTCGCAGTCGCGTTCAATAGTTCTTATATTAATAGGTTTGAAGACAAAGACAAGATACGTCAACAGTTGGAGGTGTTATTTTCAAATATTATAATACCGAAGGCTGCAAAGATGACGTTATTTACATAAACTGAAAGTAACTTTTACAAACAGGATGCTGGAGCTTGCGGTTGTCAACTTGCTTTCCTTTTTGATTGAAAAACGTGGCGTCAACTAAAACTTTGACACTTTTGACAAGGGAAGCTTGCAACGAAAACCAAAAAGAAAAAATCCAATTACAATCCTGTATAAGACAACATGAAAGTCTTACCCTTAGTAAGTGCAATTCAAGCATTAACATCTGAATGAAAGCGCTTTTAATAACACAAACAAAGCCAATAAAATGGCCGAAGCAATTCTTATGAAACTGAGCTTAGCCGAGCCAATGACAGCCAAGATTTTACAAAGGTACTCTATTATGTATGTCAAAGGATATAAAAGGCTCCATTTACAGTACGAAAATGCCAAAGGTGATATTTCAACTGTTTGACGGTAATTAATTGGAAAACCTCAAATTGTAAAACTAACAGTTTGAATCACTCAAGCTGTCGCAATCATAGCTGGTTGGTTTCGAGCGGGTGAACAGAGCGCCATGTCAAGCAGTGCGAGAGACGATGAGAACGTCATACGCTCGCCTCGTTGCGCGAGATGCCGCAATCACGGCGTCGTTTCTTATCTCAAAGGCCACAAACGCTACTGTCACTGGAAGGATTGTTCCTGCCATAAATGCAGCCTCATAATTGAGCGCCAGCGACTGATGGCGGCCCAAGTGGCCCTGAAGAGGGAGGAAGACGACATCCCGCCTCAAGGTCTTGAAGTGGGACTACAGCCCAGCATGGTTGTGTACCCCGGTCGCGCATCCGAAGACGTTTCGCCCACCACTCGACTTGTGTCGTTCGACGGGAACAACAATACTCACACCGAACCACTTCAGCCGCTGAGAATCAGCGAGGAGATATATTCTCAAGATAAAGAGATCGTTAGCCGAGTTAATGGTAATACCGAAGGTAGGCTAGTTTTATCATATATCTTAGAACTATCGCAGATTTGTTGGGTTCTAAGTCATTTACAACTTGCGCTTCGGTATATTGTCTGGTCTTGATAGCGGGTTTTCGTCAGTTATGTTCTCTCAGTTGCTTCAGGACTATTGGTAACTTTTCTATTTATTTATTTATCGTCACCTTCAAGTGAAGTGTTAATGTAGCATTGTGAATCTCTTTGAATTGCATTCGTTTACATCAAGTATATTGCAAAACAAGAAATAAATCAGAATAAATTAGACCTTTATTAGCGTTCAAATTTAAGGTCAAAATTTAAAATACGAAGCCAGGGTGGCAGAGCGAGAGCGGCAAGCAAGCAAACAAGATTTGGGCCGCAATAAAGAAAACCGATCGAAAACACCTGGTGAAGGTAGAAAGGTAAAATAGACTAAAATCAAACCTGTTTTGATTTGATTGGTGCACCGTATTATTCCTTTAAAAAGCAAATTCTAATTAGTAAAATCTGCAAGCTAACTCGCACGAAATATAAATTAAGATTTTTCATGCATTTTCTTTAAAGTGTGCCTGAACCAGGGCGAAGTAACTGCTCCCGTGCCTTTAAAAAATTTTCTTTACAAGTTCTAAAAATCATTGTAAAAATTTTAAAGTATGAAATTTTATTCTATATATTTTATCCATTCTCTATGTCTCTTACCTAAAAGGTGCTCAACAAATGCAATTCGTTAATTAACACGAAACAAAAATTTTCCTTGGATGCGTTAAGTGGAATTCTCACTGATTACTTGTCAAGAACTTGACACGAACAATTTGTCTACTAAACGCCCGGAACGACTTGAGACCAGAGAGCCATACCGCTAAACAAAAAGCGATTTTAGCTGTTTTTTGTGCTCCAATTACCAGGTTTTCAATACAGAAAAGTAAAGACAAACGAGATGCACATGGAAACAGAAAGAAACAAACTGTGTCTTTTAGTGTTCCACTGTTTTGCCACGTACTCTTGTCTATAACGCTTGGAGTAAAGGCATATTTTTAACGTTACTTTTCTCAGCTTAAAGACTTTTTTACTATATTATTTTAGCCGAGATACAGATATAAACAAGAACAAAAGCGAAGGAGAATTGTGATTTGTGTGAATGTGGAACTGGCAAACTGGCAAGTTGTTCCGACGAGGCCGAACCCCTGAAAACATTTTAAGCATTTGTACATGCAGACAAATATTCGCGTAAAAAATTGTTAGAAAAGGACTTAAATTTGGAACTGTTATCTAGATTTTAGTAAAACATTGAGAATTTCCATTCAATTTTTAATTCCTGTTCTTTTTTTTTCGGACTCAAACAAATCCTTAATGCATGTTGCAATCAGAGATACCGTATCAAATATTTACGTTCGTGTCTTCTTTTGTAACCCACTTTGCTTCATTCATATTAGCAAAATTATATTGTAGAAATAGATTTCATTTGGCTCAGTAATACAATCAGCAATCCTTAGAGTAGATTAGGGCAAAATAAAATTAACGTGGGAAATTATAACCAAACTGATTTAAAAAGCGTTTGCCGTAACATTTAATCCTTTGGTGTACGTATACCAAACACGTTCGTTAAGTGGCCAGTTTAATTTCTATTAACATTCAATTTTTCGTCGGCGTGCTGTGGGTTTTCAAGCAATTGCTAGAAATTGTAGTACAGTTTTGTATTTCATTAGTAAAATAGTTTACACCATGCAACCTTAAGTATTGACGATACCCAACTTCTAATTATTTTGTCTCCATATTTAATGTTGAAAGTTTCAAAAACGTTCCAAACAAAATACTCACATCTTGCTTTACGCACTGGCTGTGTGGAAATAAAGAGTGCTTAGTATGTATTGACACACGTTTTTTTCATATCTTAATTGGAAACGTTTTCGCTACTCCAAGTAACCCTCGAACCCGGAACCAGCTGCCCAAGTGACTCAACTGTCAAAGAAATGTCACAACAACTAGACGCAGTGAGTTCAAACTTTTGGTCCGTCCAGTTAAATCCATTTGTTAACAAGTTAATGAAACTGGATAGGCGAATTGATGTTTCATTTGGTGCTATGGCAGTTTTTTTTTTAAGTCCTGTTTTCCCATTTCGTGAAGTAACGAGTTTTCCTACGATATTTGAACGCCAAACGGACAAACTATTTTTATCCATTTGTTCGTGGTTTTGTTTGAGGGTATTAAGCGCGGTCATAGTAAGCAGCTGTCTTGCCAAATGAATTCATTTTTGTGTTCCTTTGGGACAGATCTGTCTGGAAATGTGTCGCTTTTCAGTTCAAGACAGCCATTTTCCTATTATGATTGGGTTTATTTTAAGCGACTAGGGTACAATGCATATTTGAGAAAACAACGGCTTGGCTCCATTAATTGATGGCTCTTACGCACATACGAAAACAGACTTGGTACAAAAGCATAGCAGAGCCGGACACTTTTAAGTTTAAGAAACACAGAGAAAAGTTCTGTACACTGGCGTATTGTCTGATGCCGTTATGATTTAGTCAGTTATGTCATAATCTTCGTATACACTGTGTCAGGGAAGCCGAGCGTAAAATATGGGAAGGCCGAACTTTCTTTTGGCGGATATTAATGAAATACTTGCTCAGATATCAAATTTGATTTTAATTTTTTGTTTTTCTCCCATTTTTCCCTCTATAACTTGTGTTGTTGTTTTTTTCGCAATTTCGGCTCAATAATAAAATTTTGAGCCCTTTCTTTCCTCATGCCAAAAGACCAAATGCTCCAGCGATCCCTTCATACTAGTCACATACTCAAAAAAAAAAGCTGCTTATATTTGTTAGCCTAACTTTGGTAATCAATGTTCTATATTTTTCTTATATTTTTCTCTTTAAATCACCCTCGAATGTTCCATAAAACGACTTGGTTCCCGGATCTGTTTGGGCTCAGTCCAATCTACCTTAGCCCTACTGTAATCCTAGTTTCAGAGTCTTTCTTGTTTGCGCAATTGCAACGCCGCCAGCTCACAAAGAAAGCGTCTGGAACTCAGGCTAAATAAGTTCTACCCGGCCTTGCTCGGGCCTGACCACAGTTCTCCTTGGTGCCTGCAAAAATTAGAATCTCGGCGGTTTAATGTTCAATATGATATCTAGCTATAAACTGATCTTTTGTTCCTTTCATCCAGCAGACCACAAGAGGAGGCTTTCAGCCGAGGAAAACCCGGGCTCCAAACATCCCCAGTCTCCCTCAGATGATGACGATGTTTTCTACCCACCAGAACAAAAGCGAATTCGTCAAGATGGCAGTAATTCCAATTCAGAGTTCGACAGCCCTGAGCATGCGCAGGGTGATTATGATTCTAAAGATCGTCTCCATTCCACCGGCGAAGATAAGCCTTCTAATGGACCCCTGGGTACGAGTCAAACAACAGGTCGAATTCCGCCAATGGAATTGCTCCTAAGGCTCTTTCCCATCCAGAAACGAAGCGTCCTGGAGTTGATTCTTAAAGGGTGTCACGGAAATGTCCTTCAAGCAATTGAATGTATACTTCCCAGTCACGAAAAAGTTCTTGCAGTCCAGAGAGGACTTGAGCCCTCGATGCTTCATTACCCTGGCCAGCTGAATCCTTACCCGGGCATGCACTCTGCTTTTTTCGCACACCAACCAAGGCCAGGTTTCCAAGGGACCTTGGCACATAACTCCCACTCCTTATACGGGACTCCTAGCTGCCCTTACCCAAATGCAATAGTCGACTATATGTCTCATAAAAGATGTGCGATATCGAATTGTAGTTCATCCTCCGAAGGGCATGCGCGCAGTTCTTACCCAGTCCACTCGCCACCGAGTGAGCAGACAAACGGGAAGAGTAAAGTTTGCTCGGAATGCTCGGCCAAATGTTCTCCGACAAATAATTTCTGCAATTTATGTGGAAAACCCTTCAAAGGAACATGAATTTTTGACACAAAAATAAGTGGCTTTGCCAGAAGTCTTGAGAAAAGTTGTAGGTTTGAAACTGAAAAACTGTTGTTGCCAGTTTTCGAAGTGAAAAAAACCGGGATCCAAGATTTTTCTGAAGTTTTACGTAACACAGTAGTTTGTTGATCTGAAATTAATTTTTAACATACAGATACTTCGTTAAAACTACTGGACTCGCTCCTTGTGAAATTATTAAAAAGAATTTCATAATATCAAATTACGGGAGCAGAAATATGTAAGCACCCAAGCAAGGTAGCAGAATTTTTCTAATGTTTAAGAATTGAGCAGAAGTATCTCCATTGATATATTAACCTCAAATAACAGTTATTCTATATCTTCTGCAAGCTTCACTTGCAGTAAAGAAATTGCAAGGCCTACAAAGTTATCGGAAAATCTAAATGGATTTATTTTAGGCACACTTAATTTGCTATTTGGAGACTAGTTTACTGTAGTACATATGGCTCACTGTAATATGTCATGACTGCAGTGGAAATATGTGCGAGTGATTAAGTCATATATATCCAGAAGGTGAAAAATGAAACTAAGTTTTTTTAATTCGCCAAACAAAAACATTGATCAAACTGCAGTTAAACTACTGTATAAGAATGCGGACTGATTTCATCTTTTGTTGTATCAAACCTTACGACCCTTGCATGAGGTTTTATTTTTCGTTGCTCTCACACTGATCAACTACAGCAAATTAACAAATGCAATCAATCACGATCTCCAGATCTGCAGAAGTTTCGTGGCTGAGTCAGCACCGCCTTAACGGCCAGATTGTCCACTCATGTGTGGCTCTGTTTGAAATATACCCGACTAGCAACAGCTCAAGCAGTAACCATTTTGCTCTATTGTCTCTTATTATGACCGTTAACAACTCAAGGCTTTTGTGCTTGAAAGTTAGGTTTTGCTTTAAGCTGCTAATCTTCGAACGAAAAACAAACTGAAACAGTTCCCTACCATTAAAACAGTGATAACTTCAGGCCCGTAGCCAGGATTTTTGTTTGGGGGGTGCAAATTTCGTAAACTTGGACTCTTACAAGCCAAATTTATGGGACAAACACACTTATGGCCGTTTTCTTTCCTTTTTTTTTAGTCGTTTCGATTTACAGTTGTACCAATTGTTACGATAAACCTACTCGGCTTTCTTCATGGCCCTATCAAATCTCCAATTGCGGACCTTTTTGGGTCCGCGGGCGGGGGGGTACGTACGCACCCCGCGCACCCCCCTACCTACGGGCCTGAACTTAAACTCTTTTCTTCCACTCCTTTTTTCATTATGACGAATCACTCGATTCGTTAAAGATGTGTGAGGATTCATCACTTTGTTGATTAGCGAGCAAGGCTGGAGCAATCCCTGTGTTTTTGGAAAAGTTCTTTATCATGGTCCAAATTTGACCATATTTTTAAGTTTAACTGTCGCTGATAAACAGTGAATTTTGTTTTGTCTTCATTTGACTTTTTAGAACGGATTCTTAGGATAAGGGTCGGCTGTTTCTTCTTTCTGGGGGTATATGAGTATCAATGCGCCTGCGCGGGTCACGGTATGGAATTCTTTCGAGCCTTTTGTAAGATCACCAATTAAGGGAAACCTCGCACCCGAAACTTTTCTTTAGACCACTAGCCCCGCCTGTAAGTAAGCTTTGCCTTCCCTAACACCTTTTACGCAGATTAAATCTTCCTTAACACTTTGTGCGCAAAGTTAATTTTCGCTAACCTCCTGTGAGCAGAGTGAATGTTCCCTAACACTTTGTGCGCAAAGT
This sequence comes from Parazoanthus swiftii, assembly GCA_025403585.1. Lineage (NCBI taxonomy): Eukaryota > Metazoa > Cnidaria > Anthozoa > Zoantharia > Parazoanthidae > Parazoanthus > Parazoanthus swiftii. The sequence continues at coordinate 11,062 of JAOBYE010434419.1, read as the reverse complement.
AAATCTTCTCTAACAACTGGTGCGCAGAATAAATATTCCTAACTGCCCAATGATTGATATTTTATAACTGTTTCAAAAAATATTGCAGGCTTCCTCTTGAATTTTTCAACTATATTGTTTGAGTACAGCCAATTTCTGCTCCCAGTACCACAGTCCTTTTTTGTCATCCTTCACTGCAGCCCAATTGCTCCCTTGGACATGCGCAAACAAAAGCTGCAACAAAATGTCCATGACTGTCTGTCACATGATTAGAGCCCAGGCTCCCTCTAAGGCCCGCGGAAATCTGGTTAAAACTGATCTTATAATAAATATGAACTTATAGGAGGTCAACGTGATCACTGTAATATATGACAAAAGAATAAGGGCACGTGTTTTACTGTTAGAGGTTGCGTTACATCTATCCCAGTCAGAATGAGATTGTCTCAGCTTCTCTTTGTGCTGGCAACTTATTCACTGTGCGTCTCATTTGACGTTCCAAACGACGGTAAGTGTGTGA
>JAOBYE010434308.1:0-13913 GCA_025403585.1 Parazoanthus swiftii | reverse complement strand
GTACAAGACTTGAGCTGGCTATACCTAAGTGAATGGCTCTATAGTACAAGACTTGAGCTGGTTATACCTAAGTGAACAGCTCTATAGTACAAGACTTGAGCTGGTTATACCTAAGTGAACGGCTCTATAGTACAAGACTTGAACTGGTTATATCTGTGTGAACGGCTCTTTAGTACAAGGCTTGAACTGGTTATATCTGAGTGAACGGCTCTTTAGTACAAGACATGAGTTGGATATACCTAAGTTAATGGCTCTATAGTGCAAGACTTGAGCTGGTTTTACCTAAGAGAATGGCTCTGTAGTACAAGACCTGTGTTGGTTATACCTAAGTGAATGGCTCTATAGTACAAGACTTGAGCTGGTTATACCTAAGTTAATGGCTCTATAGTGCAAGACTTGAGCTGGTTTTACCTAAGAGAATGGCTCTGTAGTACAAGACCTGTGTTGGTTATACCTAAGTGAATGGCTCTATAGTACAAGACTTGAGCTGGTTATACCTAAGAGAATGGCTCTATAGTACAAGACCTGTGTTGGTTATACCTAAGCCAATGGCTCTATAGTACAAGACTTGAGCTGGCTATACCTAAGTGAATGGCTCTATAGTACAAGACTTGAGCTGGTTATACCTAAGTGAACAGCTCTATAGTACAAGACTTGAGCTGGTTATACCTAAGTGAACAGCTCTATAGTACAAGATTCGAGCTGGTTATACCTAAGTGAACGGCTCTATAGTACAAGACTTGAACTGGTTATATCTGTGTGAACGGCTCTTTAGTACAAGGCTTGAACTGGTTATATCTGAGTGAACGGCTCTTTAGTACAAGACATGAGTTGGTTATGCCTAAGTGAACAGCTCTATAGTACAAACCTCGAGCTGGTTATACCTAAGTGAACAGCTCTATAGTACAAGATTCGAGTTGGTTATACCTAAGTGAACAGCTCTATAGTACAAACCTCGAGCTGGTTATACCTAAGTGAACGGCTCTATAGTACAAGATTCGAGCTGGTTATACCTAAGTGAACAGCTCTATAGTACAAGATTCGAGCTGGTTATACCTAAGTGAACAGCTCTATAGTACAAACCTCGAGCTGGTTATACCTAAGTGAACGGCTCTATAGTACAAGACATGAGTTGGTTATGCCTAAGTGAACAGCTCTATAGTACAAACCTCGAGCTGGTTATACCTAAGTGAACGGCTCTATAGTACAAGACTTGAACTGGTTATATCTGAGTGAACGGCTCTTTAGTACAAGGCTTGAACTGGTTATATCTGAGTGAACGGCTCTATAGTACAAGACTCGAGCTGGTTATACCTAAGTGAACAGCTCTATAGTACAAACCTCGAGCTGGTTATACCTAAGTGAACGGCTCTATAGTACAAGACTTGAACTGGTTATATCTGAGTGAACGGCTCTTTAGTACAAGGCTTGAACTGGTTATATCTGAGTGAACGGCTCTATAGTACAAGACATGAGTTAGTTATACCTAAGTGAACGGCTCTATAGTACAAGATTCGAGCTGGTTATACCTAAGTGAACAGCTCTATAGTACAAACCTCGAGCTGGTTATACCTAAGTGAACAGCTCTATAGTACAAGACTTGCAGCTGGTTATACCTAAGTGAACGGCTCTATAGTACAAGACCTGAGTTGGTTATATCTAAGTGAACAGCTCTATAGTACAAGACTTGAGCTGGTTATACCTAAGTGAACAGCTCTATAGTACAAGATTCGAGCTGGTTATACCTAAGTGAACGGCTCTATAGTACAAGACTTGAACTGGTTATATCTGAGTGAACGGCTCTTTAGTACAAGGCTTGAACTGGTTATATCTGAGTGAACGGCTCTATAGTACAAGGCTTGAGCGGGTTATTTTTGGAAATAGAAACTATTTCTAAAACCGCGTCTACTCTGAAGTTGAACCCAGGGTTCGCTTGCCAATACAATTACACAGTATTTTAGGTCTTTTTCTCAGCGAAATTGATTTAAAGGGTTTTTATATTATTGACTGTATTCTTGCTGTACGTATCTGATTTATTTCTAGATGCTATCACTATCATCCGGGCTTTATTCTGAAATATCCTCCCGTATTTAAAATACGTACCACAAGGGAGAATTCAAGAACGGTCACAGGATAAACGTTTAAAAACTCATTACTCAAAGGGAACGACAGTTCTTCGGACCGACATAATGTTTGCTGTATATGATAAATTAAAAATGTGGAACTTTGCACAATTTTGTCAGACCTTTTGAATTTATAAAACCAGGTAACTATTCCGATAATCAGTTCTGCAACTTCTCGGCAACAGACGACACACGAAGCGGATCTGTGATGAAATGTCAGTGAGAAACTAAATCCTCCTTCGTTGGGATCAGTAATCTGAAACTGGCTTTTATTATTTATAAATAAAAAAGTGATCAATTATGAAAGAATATGACAATCGAAAAAGTTACTAAATGCAAGTTGACTTTTAGTTATCGAAGGTGGTGAACTTTACATCTTTTTGAGCGTTTCTCATGTCTGAACCACAGTTAAGGCCACAAAGGTCTTGAGGGACAAGTAGACGTTGCCTGGTGACTCACAATACAGTCGAAATTGATCGTTAACTTCAGTCATCACAATTGTGCAGATGAATATGACAAGTATATAGTGATGTACAAATCTAAGAAATCGACACCACGAGGTATTAGTTCTTATATAACCTTACCTTGACCGCAAGTTGTACAAATCACCGTCAGTTGCAAAACTAAAACAAGAACTCTCTCCATTCCAACAACCACAAACGTTTAGGAATTCACGAATTGACTCAGTATTAAAAAGGTAATGTAACCGCGAGTTTTCACTTTGTTTTCTTGACTTTAATTGAGGGCAAAACCTTGATGTTGTCTCTTGAGGCTATTGCAACAGCTCTTGTATGACTGATCTCCATCTTAGATTTCCCATTAGTTTGACTAGTTTATAAAGACATATTGAAGCATTCACTCGACTGACAATATCTGTAAAATTGACGCAGCAACCGGAATATGCAAGTTCCATCAACTAAAATCAACAATGTGCACGTCTATTTACTTAAGATTACGAGAAATTTAATCGGCTAGTTTGTAATTAATTACATATTAACTACTCCCCTGAGTAGTAGGAATGATTTTCTTCAGTACTGTTAATTTATCATTTATTTATTTATCATTGCGGCCACTGAGAACCAACATTAATGATTAGCTAACAAGCTCTTTTTGTGAAACTTTGAATGATTTGATTTTAAAAGAATGTTTTAATAAACAAACAAAATACTACGGCATTGCAGTTTCAGTATGCAGAAGGTACATACAAATATGCTGCTTGGGATAGTTCTTTTGACTTTGTTTTAAAATTATTATGCATAATGTGAACTCGTGCAATTCGGTTGCCCAGCGCCAGCTCCTGCACCTTAAATTCTTATCTCCCGCATTAAAGGTCTCAAATCAACTTGATTACATTTTACTGCACTATCGTGATTTAAGAGCGAGAGAGTGCGCCCGTGCAGGGGAAGCTAGGAGACAGTGGAAACTGCCAACGCTAACCATTATAATTTTGATCATGTAACAGGTAATTTAATTGGGGACGGCAACTTTTAAAAATAAAGAACGAGGCCGAACCGCGAGACTCAGACTCCATTTGACTTACAAAATTTAAGGGGCTTATGTTATTTTCTGACTAGAAGAATGGTTTGTGTACAGTGGCAATCTTGAAAAATGGTTTCGAAACTAGAGGTAATTTTACATATAAGAAACTGAATTACAATTATTTTGCCCTTTTACGCCATTAAACTTGGGCATTCACTTATCAGTTGTTGGCAGGTTGTTTTTCTCCATGTCACTACTTTCCTCAAGCGTCAAATATTATCATCAGTGATCATTCAACATCTCCTTCTTTCCTTTTTCAAACCTTTTAATAGGCCTATGCAGCTCTGCCCATAACTTGATCGGGATTTTAATCTTGAAAACTCAAAAATTTAGTTTGTGATTTGACGGTTTAAAGCGACATTTTTTATGTCGCCCATATAATAAGTTAGGTGCGCAGCAGGTCGTATAATCGTTCGGCTGCCGACATCTCCGTTTCAATTTAAAGAATTATAATTTTGAATCATAGCGACACATTATGATCAGTTGATAAAAATTCACCAAAATTTTGAGAGTTTTTCAATTAATTTAGAAGGAAAAGAAATGGGAGGGGGAGGCGAGTTGTTAATTTGAAGAAATTTTTGTATTTTGGATTTAAGGTAAGTTAAAAATTGATATTTTAATATGGACGAGCGCCAGCTCGTATGCTATCCAAAGGGTAGCCCTTGCTCGCGCAGGAACAGTGTATTTTGCGTTCAAAAACCTTTTCATTTTAAATTAAATCTCCTTTCCATTCCCCCTAATCACAACCTAAATATGCCCTGTTGCTCCCCGGATTGATGACGTAACAGGCACGCTCTATGCGGCTTTTTGCATCGTCAGGGGCTTATTGACAAGGAAACTATTTCAAGTTAAAACATCTATCAACAGGCACTGTTCAGATACCAAATGGTACGGATCATACTTCCTGATTTTTGTGTGCCGGGCCGGAACACTAAGTAATAAATCGAAACCTTGCAAAAGTGATTTGGCAACTAAGTGCATTAAGTTGTTTCTTTTGAAGTTCTTTGGACAAAAAAAACCTAAAAGTGTAACCTATTGAAAAAAGAAATTCATTGGTAGTCCTTTTAGTTGTGCCTGTTTTGAAATTCATATGCAGTTTTGAACGTTGTTAACTAACATTCTCCCCGTCCGACTTTTCATCATCAAATTAAAAACCTCCGTTTCAATGTCGGAGTTAGTTTGGTACCCCTATTTCTGAAAACAACTCGCGATCTTCATTCTATAGTACGTTTTCTAGTTTTTGTCTTTATCACACATTTTTAAAATTCCATGTTTGTAAGTCAGTTTTACCACTATGCGCAGAACATTGTATTAAAGTTTTTTTCTGGTGACCATATCCCCTGTTTATCATCGTCTTGTGACATTTTTTAAAATTTTATTGTTTATCTTTTTTCATCTTTCTCAGTCAGACCGTATGCTTTTGGAATGAGTTGTTTAACGACTGTTTGAAACTGAACTGGCACATGCAAGATTATATAGGCTCCTAAATATTGTTATTACAAAGAAAACATAGTCTACTTAGTTTATTTGTAAGCTTTACAAGTATTCCAGGCCCGTAGGCAGGGGGGTGCGTGGGGTGTGTACGCACCCCCCCCCCCGCATTTGCAGGACTAATTAGACGATGAAGAAGTCCGACTTAGCTTATCGTATCAGTTGGTACTACCACAAATCGGAACGACCAAAAAAAGCGACCATAAGTGTGTTTGTCCCATAAATTTGGCTTTTAAGAGTCCAAGTTTACGAGATTTGCACCCCCCAACAAAAATCCTGCCTACGGGCCTGTATTCCTTTCAACTGTCTGAACATTTCGTCAAACAATCTGTATACATGCAATTTAATAAAAGGGAAATTAAAAGTAGACGCATCAGTAAAGTTTCAGGAAAAAAAGTGGCGTTAGACTACTGGATTCACAGTTTGTGAAAAAGGTAAGCCATTCTTTTGCACGTTTTTTGCTTTGGTTTTAATGCCGCACTTAAGTATTTAAGAAACACGGGGCATTTTTGATGGAAAAATCTGTTTCAAACTATCTGAAAAGTTTCATTATGTGCGCTTAAATCCATTCCCCGGCGCGATGTACTACTGAAACCTTTTTCAGTTAAAGGCGAAGCCCTCGCTTGTTCTTCGCAATAATCTCTACAAAATATGAGTGATATTGGAAACATGCCTTAAAACCAGAGAAAAGCCGGCACCAACATAATGGTAGAAATCATATTGTATACGGGAGGGGTTATGAAATTTGCAAGCACCAGAAGGAGGGGTTATGATATCGACGAGACCTTCATAAAAGGACCTTAAGCTTGCTGGTGTGGTTAATGCTCGGACAACCATCTATTCGCTTTTCAGCACTGTTTTTTTGTGAGAGGAAAAACGTATGAAAGAAGTGAAGAACTTTAAAATCTGCTTGCAAAGACAAACTAATATATCTGTATTCCGACAACAACGTTCACTTTTCTCCATAAAACCCACGGGCAAATTTAATTGGGATTGAATATCGGGACGGAGAAGAATGCCTAGAAGTACAGATTTTTATTCTACAGGGCCCGGTTGTTCAAAGAGTGGATAACTTTATCAAGCGGATAAAAAAACGCGTTCTTAATTTTGTTTGGACAACGAGCAAATTTTAACCGTTGGATAGGATTTGTTCACTAGATAAACAGGATTTTTTTTTTCATTTCACCCGCCGGGCTCTCACCTTTCGTTTCCCACAAGCCTTTGCAGCATGAAAGCTTAAAGCTGGCTTGGTTACATAGTAAGCTTTTCCTTCATTCATTTTCGGTTTGGAATTAATTTATTTCAGCCGTCAAGATGTGATAAGAATTCCGGCTTAATTTCGATCGTGGATTATCCTTCTCGATACTGGAATCGAGAAAACAGAAATACAAGATAGGTGTTCCTTGGAAGAACTGAAATTTCCTGCTTGATCAGGTAAAATATACCAGTAGAAAATATCTCCAGATTTTATTTTTGTAGGTACACGGATGTAAAAATATTTGTTGACATCTGAACCTGAAAAACATTTAACGCACTCCAGTACCTTTTACGGGTTTGCCTCTTCTCTAAGCAAGTATTATATCAATATAACTTGCGCTCAGGCTATACACATAGAACATTGAGCCTGAATTTGAAATATTGCACAAAGTCTTTGTTTTGCGAGATACTAATGGTTAGAGTTGTGGATTTGTGGCGTTTATAAAATCTACCCAGCTGTGGCAAATATGTCCGAGCTTCGGGGCTTTTGTTGATGTTGTTATAACTATAGTCGCAACGGCAGAATACTTCTGGTAAGCTCTGTTAACTGATGCTTTACTTTTTAATTCGTGATTTCTTACATATAGCAGTTTCGAGAACACGAAATCTTGTCTATTTACTAACAGTTTTAAGTTAGCGTGGGCGACCGTAGCTGGCATCCAGTTCTGTTCATGTTTGAAGTTTATGGAATCCCGTCGAGTTTTGTTTCCTTCACCCAATTTGTCTCTTGTTCCAGTGTGGCATTCACAGTATTAAATAAACAGTCTTATTCACCAAAACCTTTGGGCGAAAGCGAGGGCAGGGAGGGATTTCACAACCAACAAATGTTATCTAAACAATAATGAATAAACTGATTGGTTAGTTTTCTTGGGAGAAATGCCCTGTATCCAAAGTGTAATACATAGAGAATATTACCTGGCCATGGGAGATATGATTCATGTCTTGATGTGTAGAATAAGAAAGATAACTCGTGAACAAGTTAGAAATATTTTAAATAACAGAGGATAATTTTGAACCTTTAAACAGCCTGGTAAAATTTTGTTTTAACAAGCTATATTTTGTTTTCAAACTGGAGATTGAAGTAAATTGGTGAGCCCCATAAAACAGAACAAGTGACATGGCTGGATAACTGTTATCAAATGTGTGTGTTTGATATGTTTTGTAGTGTAACTTATCATACAACTCCGCAAGGAAATCTGTTATTTTAAGGCTTGGGAAAATAACAAAATGTAGACCACAACATTAGCATAAACTTGTAATTCGAAGCTTTAACCACATTGAGTTAGTTTCAACAAAATTAACTGATCAGAATAAAAGATACACCTGCCTTTTTTGTGGGAATCTGAAAACAATTATTTAGCTGGTGTCTTGCCGAGTCAACAAACTAGGACGTATTCAGCTGATACAACCTCTGTGACATGCAATGCTACCATTAAAATGCAGTTTTGCTACCAGTATTTGTTTGTGTGATTTTATGAAGAACTGGGATTAAAAGCTAGGAATAATTTATGATAGAAATAAGCTGACCTGTGAAACAAAATTTTGTTCAAATAGAACAAATAGAATAAAACTGAAACTAAGGTCTGGGATTGATGGGCAGGCCTGAGTGGTACAAAATATCAGTGACTACCATACCACCCTCCTGGTCCCCTGGGGTGTTACTAGTAAGAAGCCAGGTCTACCTCCCCAGAAAACTTTGATCTGATTTAAACAAACCAGATGAACCGTTAGCCTCCCTTGAGCAGTCTGTATCTACCATAATAATCACAGTGTTTGTTAATGTACGAGTCATGAATGTTTTCATGAATTAACCAAAATATGCTCCTTCTGTAGTAGATTTTGAGAGTAACTCGTAAGCTAATGTATTGTACATGTAGATAATTATGATTACTCAGATCATAAGACTTCCTATTTCTTAGGTTCCTTCAAAAAAGAATTAATACTTCAGGAATTTGTTTTATCAGAACTTTCTAATCCTATGAAATGTATAACATAAGTAGGTTTCATATACTTAGAAAATATGTCAAGTTCTTTGAAGGTTATTACTGTAAACCTATTATGAGTTGTTCATAAATTTTATTTGTTCTATTTGTTTTTCAGTGGCAGAATCTTTGGCTTCCTGACACCATAGGGATTGCAACAAGCTTTGATTTGTTTGGCAGTACAAGTAAGATAAACATGGAAAAAAAGGTCCTGACATTTTAAACACCTTGGTTATGTCATGTGCTTCATGTTAGTCTTGTGTTTGGTGAAAAGTAATGGGAGCAACTTCATCAGTATCTGAACTAAGCTCCCAGGATTATCAAGGTTCACAGCAGGCAAGACAGGGTAATGATGAGCGAAGAAAAAAATTTTCAAAATTCAACACACTAAAGAAAAAACTGATCCGATCTAGAAGCAGTTTCAAGTGTCAAGACCATGGGAAGTTACTGCGTGAGCTAATGCAGACATGGTCAACTCAGGAAATTAGTGCTCTTGTGGAAGAGTATGAGTCTTTGTTTACACTCAAAGGACTTTCATTAGAGACAAATCTTGCCAGACCACAGGTCAGTTCATTAAAGAAAGACCTTGCTGATCTGTTTGAGAATTCATATTGTTCTGATGTGACACTGTTGTACGATGGGAAACAGTTTCCTGTTCACAAGGCAGTTTTGTCAGCAAGGTGCCCATACTTCAAGGATCTCCTGTCTCAATGTGAGGGTCACAGAACACATCCTGTTGTTCAGGTTGACATAAAAGCAGAAGCTATAAGGGCAGAGATTTTTTCAACTCTTCTTTGCTATCTTTACACTGGTGAAATTCTGTGCCCGAAATCAGGGCAAGATAATCTTGATATTCTAATCCAGCTTGGTGATGAGTTTGGGACACCAAATGTCTTAGAGCAGGACTTCAAGTCGCTACTCTCAAGTGCTGAATATGCAGACACTGTGTTAGTGTACCCAGGTCAGAACCACCCAGATATTGCTGATGACGCAGATGCAATCACAAATCATACATATGAACTGCCTTGCCACAGAGCAGTGCTTTGCGCACGGTCGCCCTTTTTTAGGTCACTGTTCATGGGAAAAAATTCAGAGTTACTGTCAAAAAACAGTTCAGGTATGACAAGACTGGTGGTTGAAGAATCAGTTATTCCCAGACAGTATGCCAGAATACTGCTTCAGTGTTTGTACACAGACTCAGTGGACTTGTCGTTCATTGTAAAGTGGAGTTCTGAGAATCGCCGAGACGCTCGTCCAGAGACACACAAGCTTCTAACCACAGCAGAGATTGCCATGGAGGTGTACGAGGTGGCAAGCTTTACAGACTTCACAGTCCTGGCACATGGTAATGTGGTGATGAAAATGATAATTATAGTAACAGACAATACATGTACATGTAATATTCCCTTTGCAACCAATTGTGGTTAGCCTCATTATGCAGTAATGCAAGCAGTCCCAGCATGGATGCAAGACAGCATAAATTCATATCCTTGATTCAGCTTGAACATGTCAAACATAAAATAACATTTTCAAAACTGTGCTTTTTTTACAGGAAAAATATTTTTTATGCAGTTTTTGCACCCATGCAGTCCAGTACAAATTGCAAACATATTATTTAGTATTATCTTTAAGTGTATTCATTTGAAAATTATTGCAATTGTCATGCTTTGGGAAAGTTCCATTTTCTTTCAAATTTACATGTCATGTTGCATTATACAAATGGATGCATAAATTAGGTACTGTAATATAAGTGGGATGTGTTCTACCATTTAATGTATTTTGACTACCACCTCATAAAATCTTGAATATCAGCAATCATTCCTTCTGCACCTTATTCCCACATCAAGAGTAATTTTTTGGGGCTCAATGTACATATTAAGTACCATGACATGTATGTCAATATACATGAGTCATCGCAATGCTTCCACTGAAAATTACAACTGTGCAGGAGTGGGTTTCAAGCATTGTTCAGTTTGTTCTACAAACAACCGTGTGCTGCATATTACATTTCTTGCTTTTAAATGTTTACAAAATATACAAACATTCAGTTGATATAATTTATTGAAAATTTGGAATTATTGCACAGATGAAAACCTTAATTACATTGATGAGATAATTTAATGAAGTTTCAGGATTACATATTTGCTACAATTGAAAGCTTGTAAACAAAATATACAAATTGTCATTTGTCAAATAAATGTTTAATACTAAATTACTTATTGGTTTGTAGTACTATAGACTTGATAGTTATTTACCTGTAGTTATGGTATGCTATCAGTATGTGTGAACTAGTGGTCTCAGGACAAACACCCATGCTTGAGCATATACCATAGTAGCATCTGGGGACCTCCAAATTTTGATTTTTCTACAAAATCCTCACCCCATCTTATGGGAGTTTATTGTGTTCCTTTCCCCTGTTTTCAGTCTTAATGCAATTATCGTCATGCGTTTTTTAAAATGCAAAATATAGTCATTATTTTAACACAGTTATTCTATTTAGGTTGTGAAGATATTATAGCAGAGGAGTTGTCGACATCCACCTTGCTCCAGACTCTTGAATGGAGTTCACAGCCCCACGGGTCTGTTTGGGTGCACAGACAGGCTGTTCAGTTCATGGAGGCAGAGTTTGTCAATATTGCACAGTCAGACATCTTTCCACTCCTTCCCAAAAAGTATCTGGTGCAGCTACTGAAGTCCGATTTTTTGCAGGTACATAAATTTACATTTTTTAAAAGTATGGCAAACTTCTGTAAATGAGTTTTTAGTAGTGCCTTTGATAGTATTGCTAAATTAATATTCACAAAGCTGGCAACAGTGATATATGAACATTCCTTTGAACATTTCTTGAGTTTAAATTTCAAGCATGCCGCATTTGTTAAGTATGAATTTCCACTGAGGTTCTCAATGCAACCTACTCCTTCATTTTGGGGGCGGATGCAAGGTTAGAAATGAAATGTCAGTGATAACAACAAAACTCTACTTTGAAAACCACTACTCTGCCATCTTGGACTTCACTCAATACTAGTTTGAACATCACATGCATGCAGTACTTGTGAAGCAGTGTACTCTGGGATTTTACAAAATGGTGGAAGAGGGATTTTGATTTGTTACTGGACTTGATCCGATTCACTTTCATAAAATTTCTGACCTGTCATTCAGTGCCAGAATTGCTAAATGATGAATTCATTATAAATTCTCATTACTTGTCTCCATAGATAGATTTTGATAAACTCAGCGGAAGTGAAAGGATAAAAATACCTTGTTTTTCCTTTGTTTCAGGCCTGTGAGTATGATGTGCTAATGGCTGTCATCAAGTGGGGGGAGGCACGAGTATTGAGGCAAATGGGTCAGCAAGGTGGAGTAGACTAAATATATTGAGCAGTTGTTACCAAACTTTGTTTCTAGCTTGATATTTTAAAGGTCTTTGTGCAAAATAATGCTGGAGAGTTAGAACAGTTAAATAACAACATTGTTAAGTTATAGTAGTGGGAGAAAATGTAGACAAGTGTGTCCGCGTGCAAAGTGACAAAGAGATTGCTTATGCAACTGTGATTTACAATGTACAAGTTTATCACATATGGGGCAAAATAACTGAATGCTGATTGGCTGAGACAGAAGGCATTTTTTCGTAACCACGAGGGCACTTTTGGTAATCAAGCTTGCATAATTACTTGATCTTGACTTGTTTATTTGCTGCGGCAAATGTGATTGACAGGTCGTTCAGTCCATTTGTGATTGGCAGGACATTCTGCTAGTTGTCATTGACTTAACAGTGAAGACTTGTGAATGTCCAACTTAGTTTAGCTGGTCAATCACACAACTGTGAGTGTCTTAATTGCAAAGCTAGAAATACATGAGATTTCTTATCAGCTTTGCCAGTAGTCATGTCAACCACATTAAAGCAAGGCTAATTTAATTACGTACTGTTTTTAAATTGTTTGTCACTGTGTTTTTTACTACAAACTCAAAGAAAAAGGACCTGGTTGTCTCATCACTTCTAAAGCTGCTCAACCATCCTGTTTATAACTGTGCATAGTCATGTTTTTTTCGCCTTTATGATATTTATTTATCGTTTTTCGGAACAGACCTGTGTCAAGACGGCATCGGAAAGAAAAGTACAAAACGACGTGAACTTGACAACGACGCTTTAAGACTGGAGTTGTCTGGTGTAATTGAGCATGTTCGCATCAGACATTTGTTGCCCGTCCACGGAGACGTACTGGAGAGTGCCATGCGGAGAGGTTTGGTGGAGAGGGGGATGCCCCTGGACATTGGGGAGGGGAGCTTCTACCCTTGTTCACCTTGGATGAGAAAGCAGGGAGAGAAGGGTTTTGTTCGACCAAGGCTGTTCATGCCGTATTACGAGGAATCCAAGGTAGATTATTTGTCATTCCAGATAAAGTAGACAATTAAGTACAGGTTTTAACAGGTACCTGCAATATGACTCAAATTAGCCTGCGTGTTTCAGTAACCAGTACAGAGGAAGATGATGCTTGCCTAAACAAAAGGCCTAATAAGTGGGGGAGGGGAGGGGAGGAAGGATGCCTTGCACGTGAACATGCACTTTGGTAACATGCATGTTTGCTAGCCAGCTAACCACCGTCTAAGTGGGGGTTTTGTAGATAGATTGAACCCCAATCTACAAATGTTCCATTATTAGATCGGCTTTAAGACTAACGTCAACAGTTCGCTTCATTCACGCTCCCGCGTACAAAATAATGGAATGGCTGGCAAGCAAAAATGCCAGAAAACCAGAAAATTGATTTTAGAAGATGTTGGGTGGGATGAGGTGACGTGGTGTTAACCCCTAAACACTGGATATTGAATTTCTGGCACTTGATTAGTTCTCTGCTCACGGTCTAAATCCTATATACTGTAGTTTGTCCAATTACGGAAACTTACAGTTTTATCACGGAAAATTTTCCCTCAAAATGGCCGAAAACTCGAGTCGGTGAAATATAAAGTTCACGATATTTCATCCGGTGTTTGGTATTTAATAAAATAATATTTCCACTCACGCTTGTTGGATATGAGCTTATGATAGCCGACTCGTTGCTCCGCAGTTCGTTCGCTATCTAAAAGCTCATATCAAACGCTCATTTGTGGAATGAACATTAAATATGAGTCACTTTCCCAATCATGCGCAGAACAATCTTGGGGCTTTAGCTGGCAGACCACATGTATCGGAAACATGGAAGATTGGGTTAAGAAAGAAGAAAAGATCAATTAGTTTTAAAAGAAGGTAAAAGAAAAAACACTAAAAAGTTACAGAATAATGTAAACAGGGGTTGTGACCACCAGCAAAACCGTTTGTTTGTTCTATGCAGGATTGGGAAAGTAGCTTATATTTAGATTTATATTCTGCTACTCATGTCGAAAGTTGTGTAAATGAATGAAGTGAGCAGTGCCGGAGTAAATGGATGAATGAATGAGTGTATGAATGTTTGAATGAATGAATGAATGAATGAATGAATGAATGAATGAATGAATGAATGAATGAATGAATGAATGAATGAATGAA
>JAOBYE010434197.1:0-13915 GCA_025403585.1 Parazoanthus swiftii | reverse complement strand
GGGGGGGGGGGGGCGAAATCCCTAGTGAATGTGCCCCCTCCCCCATAGTTGAGAATACTTTATAATTCTTCGAGAATTAGAAAGACATATCAAAAGCAAATAGTTTTTTTTTTTTAAAAAACGTAATAAAAACGTTTAAACATGGAACGATGGCAATAAAATGACTGAAGGGGGAGGGGGAGAGATCAATAGTGAATATGTCCCCCAATAATTAAGATAGACGTAAAAAAAGCTAAACACACTGTGCAATAAAAGAAAAACATATAAACGTACACACACATACATATATTATCCTAAAGTGCATGAAAAATGGGGAGGGGGCGAAATCCCTAGGACGGCCCTAGTGATTTCGCCCTGGGGGGACGAGATCCCTAGAGGGAGGCGAAATCCCTAGTGATTTCGCCCCGGGGGACGGATTTCTGGGGGGGGGGCGGATTCGCTACGACACCGGTGTTGTGGACTGTCACCTGTTTCCCTACTAATGGCCTGCTGTTAATAGGGAAATCTGTAGCAGTGTCCCTCTCCCTTCGGGGAAAAAGCTAAATAAATAAAAAATAAATAAAAATTTGAGGAATTTGTCTATAGAGTTACAAGTTTTAAAAACAAGTTTTAAGAGAGGGTGTATGGTTTATTCACATAGGAACGTGCAAAGTGAAATTCACCAAAAAAAAATGTCTCTTTAATTTTTGTTGTTGTTGTTAAAAATTTCAACACCTGAGAGTTTGATTCGTAAAGTTCGAAGAGAAATGAGAATTTATCATGCTTTGCTCTCATACATTTGCTGTAGTTTGTGACACGCTGTTTGATCTCAAACAAATGCTATATTTGTAATGGCTTATGCAGTTTTTTTTAGAGTGATTGAGAAATATCCACCATAATAACATAGAGGACAAATTAAACAGTGAATTCGGACCCAAATTTGTAGCAGTAATCGTACTATTTCGAGTGCAGTTTGGAATTAATTTGCACGAGAGAGTTTTTCAAAGTTCGTCAAAATTGCGTGAGCCCGGAGGGCGACTGTAAATTTTGAGGTGCCTGATGGCGAAAAACTTCGCTTAAAAAATGAAGAAGTTTAAACCAAGAACTCGATTAACAACTTTGTTCATTAAGGATTTAAAAAAATCAACACGAAAACGAAACCTGACGGTTTGATAACTTAAGAGAGAAGTTTTCTCTGTGGCTGTGCTTAAAAACATCGACTCGCAATGCAAATGAACTACATGTATTGCAAACACGCCGATATCAAAGGTATGTTTTTTCAAACACATCACGGCTTGTCGTTTGTCCAAATTGAAAGAATTGCCATCGCCTAAAGGCTCGGGCAAGTAACTTCAAGTTGGCCAAACTAGGCATGATTTTTTTCCCAAATTGGACTCGGCTCCTTCCCTTTACCTATATTAATACTGTATTTCCCCCCTATGAACAGCAAAAAAGAAATAGGAAACGGCAAATTAATTAGTTAAGTTCGCTAACCGTACCATTGTGTTGTCTTGAGTGATTTGATGGGTTTTGCCACGGTTGATTTTCTCGCTTGTTGCTGCAGCTCGCCATAGACCAATGGAATTACAACACATAGCATGTAGCTCTCGAGGTCGCCAAACTTTCGTCATCCCTTGTTTCTAAGGCACCAAACATCCACTTCTCGATAAGAGTAGGGTAATCCCAGATTTGTGGTCTGTTAACTGAAGCTGCAAACTTTATAATGGCTCAGACAGAAATTTAATGAGAGCCGCTGATGGCGATTTGGCTAAAACCCTCAACGAAAATCCCCACGGGGAGCACCTGGAAATCACCCACAGCACTTGGGGTGTAGGTCGAATTTTTAATTGATCCAAGGTAAGCCTCCCAGAATAGTCTATAATGTGTTTTATGTCAACGTGCACGCAGAACAAAACCAGCGGCTACAGGCAGTTGCATAGCAACAGACAACACGGGCTCTTAATATAACAGCGGTTGCTACAGTTGCAAAGTTGTCAAACCAGTTTCAAACCAGACTGGTAGGTCCAGATTTTTTAACTGCGGCTACTTCAAAGATGTCTTGTTTTTTGTGGGAAAGTACAGATCTCTGCTCGCAGTGTTTGGTCTAAGCGGGATCGCATCAACAACAAGCGAGAAACCAACCGTCGCAATATCTATCAAATCAATCAACTCAAGACAACACAAAATCCTTGTGGTAAGTGAACTTTATTAACCTGACTTACATATTTCTTTCTTGGAGTTCACAGGATGGAAACATAGTTATTATGGAGGATACTTTTCGATCGATTGTTATTAACAAACTGAGAATCAGCCGTTAAAAATTAGAGCAAATGTATGACTGATTAACCCTTAAATGTTTAAGCCTTTTTTACGAAACACCAGCGTTTATGGGGGGTTAATTGAACTTTTCTCATGATTTTCGACAGGGTTACAGACAAAAGCTGGCCATTTGGCATATAAGCAGCTTTAATTTGGCCTTGATAATTACTTTCCATGATATTCCGATAACAATCAAGTTTTCATTAAGACTGACTTTTTGCTATGGCATTTTGGCCGTCGTCCTGATTTTATTTTAAACCAATTTGCAGAAAATTTTATTGAAATTAATAGAAAACATGTACTTATGCATAATATTTATACTTCTATTAGAAAATAAGTAAGAAAATTGTTTGGTTCTAATTTGCAAAATTAACTTTGCATAAATTATATGTCATGACGTCGTCCAATTACCGATAAGAACGTATCCTTATATGGACTACAGGTACTGCAACTTACTTCCATTTTCGTAAGGGGACATACAGTTCGTAGCCTTCACGCAGACTAATATTCTTCTTCGCTGCGCGAGCCTCTCGCAGCGAAGGAGAAAATAGTCTGCGTGGAGGCTACTATGTCCTGTTCAAAAAACGAGTGAGCTTTTACGTTTTCCCAACGTAATCGCAACACATTTTTATACCTATCGTATGTTTTCCCATTGAGGTTTATGTGATACACTCTTTTTTATATAGGAACCCGTAAAAACTGGTTGTTCTCAAATTTTCGCCAGTTTTCAGACTGAAATGATCTTACTGAATCTGTATTTAACTCAGAATATAGAACGACAAATCGAGCAACTTTGACATGCCGCCGCATTTCCGGTATAAAGCCAAGAATCTTAAAAGAATTTTATTAAACGAAGGATTAGGGAACGTAAAGTACCTCATCACACTTTCTGTTATCTTTGTCTGAGTCGCTTTTATGTCACATGTAATGGTTAAATTATATAAATTGAAAATGTGTGTTACTCTGTAGTTCAGACTGTAAAAGCTGTAGGAAGGAATTTTCCTAGAAATACACTTTAAAACACTAGAGAAGGTCAACCTCAGTTTGTTCACAGCTTGTTCTTAAAGTTTGGCCAAAATCCATGCTCGTGTTCTTATGAATCTGTTCTCATAAAAAAGAGTAAAGCGCGATCAGGCTGTTTGAGATGCGCAGAATTCATGCAGCTGCATGCGTACACATACCCACCGAATCCCATGTTCCTCGTACTCTGGATGTACCGCCGGCTTCGAATTCGAATCGCCTTCTAAACTCAGCCCTTTGAGAAAACCTTCTACTATATATTCTCCAGGCAATAGACCTAATGTGCCACTTAACACAGAGCTATACTTTTTAACAACACGTTAATTTGAATTTTTTTTCTAGATTAGATATACCGTAAACTGCAATAATGTAAATTAGACCTGAAAACCCCTTCGCCTTCGAGGATGGACTAATAAACGTATTATCTTGTTTACTGCAAAATAAAGAACTGGAAGCAATACATGTAGTCTTGGAAAGAGATTGATACTGCAAATAAAAGAAAAGCATACATTACTAAATATATTACATATCCGGCTCAGTAAATCCGCTTGCTACTTGCAGTCCAAATATTGACTCTTTCCTCGTCTCAGCTGTCACGGCTGGGTTTGGAAATTATTTTTCAAATAACTCTTGGTAAACAGCTTAAAGTTTTCTTAACACCTTCAACAAATTAAAAATTAATTCTCGTCATTTATCCTATATTTCTATAGAAGCCGTAGCAGTTTCAGACGCTTGTCTGGAGTCTGAGAAACTGATATCTTACGACCTCCAAAAGCAACCTGCAATCATCCTGCGATAAGTCACAGTTTTGACTTTTCAAACGCTGCAAACGTCTTTTACCTCGTGTACCGTAGATAACACGTCCTATATACCATGTACCAGATAAGACGTCCTATATACCATGTACCAAACTTCCGATTCACTGGGGAAAAGTAAAACCCACACACCTGCGTGCCCATGACCAAGTGCCATCTCCCCCTCCCCCAACCCCTTTTTCATCCTATCCCTTCTCCCAGATTTTCGATTCTTGATTTTGAACAAGACTTTCCTCTGGTTAAAATGATCAAACCTGTCTACCAAATTTTATGGTGCATCAAGGAATATTATTGTCTTTATATCTCAATTCAGGTTCACCACGAGAGACAAAACATCCCGTTTCTCCCGGCCCATATTTAGTTATATAAGTGATAACAACAAGTTCCAGTTGCATGGAAAAATATTTATATTAAAAAAAAAAGTTTTGTATTCGGTGAAAAAGTTTTCAACCAAAATCCCAGACACAACTCGGTTGTTAGCTCGTATTGCAAATAAAAACTACAGCTGTGTAAACTAGGATTGTTTCACGCTGATTTTATTTTGGATGATCTTCACAATTAATTTGAATAAATAATGTCTGTCTAGCTGAGCTCGAGAGGCTGCTGTAGATCAATAGAAACATACATTCCCTTGTGGTGATAAATCACAGAGAAGAAAACGAACATGTATACAGTCTTCATGGAGACATAACAGATGAAAATGCCAATCTGTCATATATTTCTAGTCCGTGCTGTTCATGCACTGGCTGTAGATCAACAGAAACATTCATTCCCTTGTGGTGATAAACCACAGAGAAGAAAACGAACAAGTACACAGTCCTCATGGAGACAAAACAGATGAAAATGCCAATCTATCATATATATTTCTAGTTCGCGTTGTTTACTGGCTGTTATTCAGCAGATCAACTTCTTATTGGCCCTTATTCACTTTTCAGCAGATAAAATTGTCCGAACTGTTAACACTTTCCCTCATGCTAGATGAAGATTTAGGGCTTTCCATGCAGACTATGAACGTATGAACCTGAAACGGGCATCGGACCGCGGTTTCCATCAGAAACAACCAACAACTTGAACCAACTCGTCCACTGTGGCCTACTGTGATTATTAACTGACTTATAGACTTGTGTTACAACAGCTTCGAAAATCGAAACGAAGGGTAACTGAAAGCCGTACGAATTGGTTTTGATACAATTTACAAAAAACTTCATATTTAAGTGAATAACCCTTTTCAAGTATTTTAAAGAGTCGCCAGAGAAATGTGACGAGTTCTCCCTTTGAAATGTCAGAAATCGGGAACCAATCGGTGATGATGTAAGGGAAGGATAAAAGAGCTAGTAAGAAAGCGGGGTTGAGGAAAAATTGTGATTACTCAGAGATTGGATCAGAGACCCAGAGACCTAATTATTTTACTGGAAGACTAGTTTCTAGAAACTGCCTCTTTTAGTTTTTTAAGTTAGCAAATAAGTTTTATCGCGTCCACTAAGCTAAGCGATTTTTTTCTTAGGAAAATATAGCGACTAATGGACTATGTAATTTTGAGATTTTCTTATGAAAGCTAACTTGTCTCAAAACAAAGACAGCAATAAAATTAAACATATTACGGTAAAACTAAGCCTTGTAAGTTAAATGACGTACACCGGTTCCTTGCACATTTCGGCAAACTTGCACCGGTAAATTATTGCTTAGCATGCAAGCACTCAAGTACAATTTAAGGCTGAATTTGCCCCATAGATTCAAAGATACTTTAGGAATTTGATGGAAATCTTAGCCTTTTCGTTAGTCAGTTACCAGACGCGACAAACAGAAAAGCGTTCGTAAAAATGTGCAATCAACTACCACGTCCTCCGATACACTTTGCGGGCGCATGCTTGTATTTTTCCCACCCAGACAACGAGTTTGAGAAGTTCAAAAACTCATGATCGGAAGAAGTTCATAGTGACAAACAATGAACTTTGATAGATGGTAAAAGGCAAAATGCGGCACCTGCCATTCTTTTTTTGTCTTTTACTAGGTTTTCACGAACTCTAACAGACTAACTGCAGTGAGTTGGGAAGAGAATAAACAAAAGGCGTATGGTGAGAAAAGAAACAGCAAACGATTTATGTGTTTTTCTTAAGATAATTGATTGTGTTAAATAATTCTTTCCAAGACTCTTCTAAGTACTACTTTGTCTTCTAAACTTACAGCATTTCTCGTCAAAAAACACGAGCATAACAGCGGTTTAGTTTTATGCCAAAGCTCAAATCAGTTTGTTTGTTTAGTTTACTTAAGTTGACTCTGTGGGCATTTAAACGTCATTGTGCTACGCCCTGAACTGCGGCTGAAACTCATATTGTTATGTTTATCGGCGCTCAAGCCGTAAGTCGGAAAGTGGCCTAAAAGATTTGTCGTCAGGAGTAAAGCACAAAATTAAAGAGTTTTAATCGTGCTCTTAACCTTAAAATGCTTAGAATGATACATCACCTGATTCTTTTTAGTTGTTATACTCATAAGCCGTAAAATGAACCCCGAGCAGTGGTTGATAGTGTAACTTATCACATGCATCTATTTTTCAAATTCAAGAGTCTGAAGCAAAACATATTTCGTTTTGACGACTGACTTATTAGAGCAGTGTGTAAATCTCTCTTCAATAGCAAGAACCTTAAATATTTTCGAAAGTAAGCTGTAGGAGCAGATTACAATTTAAAAATAAAACAAAATGGGCCAGAAAAACGCAATTACCAGCGCACAGCTGAAATCGTGCTCATTTCGTATTTTTCTTGCACCTCAGTTGCAAATACAAGATCAGTTATTCAGACTAAATTAACATAAGATGTTTTATTCATTTGTCTCGCTAAGATCGACGTGACAAATCATCAACATTAAAATCTATTTAAGGTATAATGTTCAAAAACAGACTTCACGAAAGGGTGTGGTTTGCGAACGAACACATCATGCACGCATGATAACACTTTTAGGTTGTGTCAAGTAAAATTGCTCAAAAGTGATAAACTGTTTCCATAGGACCATTTTTTCATTTATTACAAATTTCGGCAAATCTGACCGTCGGTGTTTTTCAGTATATTAAAAGAAAAAGCGTGCAGAGACGAAGCAAGATTAACTTGAAGCTTTTTTCACAAACCGACACCGAGCAGAACAAGTTATCTTGATACACCAAAGCAAAAACTCAAAACGTGAAAGTTTTCATTGAAAAGTTGGCGCTGAAATTATTTGAGTACGTGTATACTATACATATAATATACACGCTTTTTTGTAAGAACAACTTTATAAGAACAACGAGGCTCAGACTGGCCAAAATTTAAGAACAATTTAAGAACAAGCTGAGGCTCGGGTTCGATAGCTACATTTTTTCCTGAGATTTTCACTGGAAATCGTCTCGGGAAATTTGACTCAGTGAACCCATAATTAGCCTAGGTTATTAATTGATCAAAAATGCACCCGCCCAAGTAATTCATTTTCCAATACATGTATTGCAATACCGAAGGCTTAGTTTTTATACGATTTAAATCACGTATAAAAATAAGAACAATTTAAAAACAATTTGAATCTCAAATCGCCAAAACAATAAGAACGATGAACCTCGGCCAAATTTACTGGTTCCTTTATTTAAAAAAAGCGCGTAGACTTACATATATAGTACCAAAGGGGCTAATAAAACTTGCTGAGTTTGTTGACCAAGAGAATAGAAAACATAAATACACATACATCTTATTTCAAACTCAAAGCCCGTGCGAAATGCGTAGATGAAATATTTTGACCGAAGTTAGCCAATAACTTTAGCCGATAACTTGTATTTTCAGGGCTGGAGCGTTGAAGTTGAAACAGAACAAAACCTTGTTACTATAAAGACAACAAACTTTTAGGTATTGCTAGCATTTACAGACGCCTTAACTCATTATAAAAATTTTAGCCATTTTAATTTGTCATGCATGGATGCTCGGAAGTGAGTTCGAATTTAAGTAGCCAATCAGAGCGTGCTAAATATGTCATTAACTGCTGCGGTTATCCTCGCAAGATCTCAAAACCCACTGGCGGTGCGCCTGCGCAAAATGTACAGTTCGCTCGTGTTGTATGTACTAAATTCATAGTATGAGTCGCCTCTCAACAAATTCTAAGAGCAAAACTGAAGTGACATTGTTTAAATGAAAACAGAATCATTCAGTGTCAATCTATATCAGTTAGTTGCTGGAGTTGTCTCAGCTTCATCTAGCTTGTCAGATCAAAGATAGTTCTTGTTTAAAGATCATCCGGCAGACAATTACACGTTTGCGTATTAAATAATCAACCTTTAGATCAGTCTTCATCTCCATAACAATCATCATTTCTGCTCTCTCCCTCCCTCTCTCCCTCTCCCTCTCTCTCTCTCTCTCTCTCTCTCTCTCTCTCTCTCTCTCTCTCTCTCTCTCTCTCTTAACTGAGACATATGTATGTGCGAGTGCATTCGTGTGCATGTATGGACGTTTTAACGTGTGTGCTACACATTTTAAAAAGACTGCACGGACAAGTATATGATGTTGGAAGTCAGTAACTGATCGCTTATAATAGGATTCGGCTCCGTTAAACCCTAGATCAATTGTCGACCATTTTAAGCCGAGGAGGAGCCACCCACCACGCAAGCACACTTACCGAAAAAATGTTGGTATGTGTAAAAAAGATAGTAGCCTCGGCTGCTAGCCGATTCTAGCTCTCCTGTTGTTTTCGGGGTTCATATTGCGCGCGAAAACCAAGAGGAGAGACTCATAGTCCCGCAAACGTACCGACAAACATTTTCAATTGAGCCAACAGGAGAGCCGGCCAGCAAGCTTGGAAAATAGAAAAGAAACCGTTATGTAAAAATTTGCGTCTAATGGCAAGTTTTTATACAGCAAGTCCAGCAGGCGCAAAAGCAATACTGAACACGCTGGAAAACAAAACGCAACAACAAGCGCGCGCACCAAATTAAACACTACTATACATATAAGCGTAACTACGTAGCGATGTGAAATAAAAATAGCACTTAAAATGATTTACCATAAAAACGAAGATCGAAGTTTCGTGTGTTAAGTATACTTTGGTGTGCTGTGAATGTGCACTTGAGTGTGTGTGTCAGCTTATCAAGCAGTGGGAGTATGAAGAAAATTCAAGCGGTGAATAGACTTTCCCACCTCCACGCTTCATCATGGAATTTCCCCCTCCCAGCTCTCCTTATCTAATCCCTCTCATCTAATCTTTGTAATACTGTTTTAATCTGAGAGTTTAATGTTAAAACCTATTCTGATGTGTACGGCAGTGCGGCTTTTGGTGATGAGCGGCTTCAAACACGCCAGGTTATAAGCTGGAAAAGAAGACACAGCCGTAAGGGTTGAACTACACTACAATAATTCAATTAAAAATGTGAAACATATCGTGACTGTTCAAATTGATGACAGAATGGCCTTCAGGAGAAATCACGCACCACTGATTCTATTTCTTTTGAACAAGAAGTTTAATCATTAACTGCTATTGTGTGTTTTGAAAACAAAAATTCGGTAGCGCAGTTCTGATATTCGTTCTGCGTTTCTCTGAAGCATGTGTTTGAGAATTTGTGATTTAAGTGTACAACCGTTCAAATTCATTCGATGCCCTTATCTTCTAAAGGCGCTGTTACTCTATTAAGCCGAGCCGAGCGGCTCACGAAAAACTCGGCTCCATATAAAGCGTGAAATACTATTTTCAGCTGTACTTCTGCGATTATTTTCCTTCTGTCGTTTAAGGGCAGGTTTCTTATTGTTTTCTCTTTTTCTTAAAACGTATATAAGAAGTACGTTGTAACTGTAAAGATCAAAATGTAACGCACTTGATCAGTGAGCAGTATAGTTCTTACAGATTTTTCAAAAACATTTTGTCTATGGTAATGAAAATACGCTTTGTTTGATCAAAATTGCAGAATCCTGCGGAGATAAATACTGCGAAATTTCAATAAGTGACAGTGCATTAGTAAAGCAGGAAACTGTATTCGGGTAAACGAACATCCCACACCTATTCATATGGTAAAACTACAACAATTTTGTGAATGTGAACTAAAAGTCTTTAGCGGACTGAAAAATAGTCGCGCCATTAATGAAGTCTTCTGTCAAGTAACTGAACAGATGTAGTTGCGAAGAAAAAGTTTGCCAAGATACAAATTGAGAAACGTGCCGCTGAATGTCAACCCGACTGAAGGGCGTCCTTTAAAAACAATGACGGATTGATGAGTGGACATATTACATCCGTTTCGCTTCTTAATAACTCAGCAAAGAACGATTTGCATTTATTGTGAAATGTTTGAGAGAACGCAAGGTGTTCTTGGTGTCAAGGAGCTCACAGAAACGTAAGTACTGTTTAAAATATTCAAAGTTTTCGAACGGCTTAAAAAGAAAAATAACAACTTCTTTTTTTTCCTTTCTTAATTTGAAATGAGATCTAAATGCAATTATTTAATATTTTTTGTTTTGATATTTGCCAGAATGGTATAGTTTTGCAATAAGTTTTTGTTAGGAGTAACTGATAACAAATTAAGCTTATATAAAACGTATGTCAAAATAGCAACATGTACGTGTGCATTTGTTACCATTTTTAATGTTAGCTTTACAGTGTTCATCTTTGTCACTAACATTAACCATGTGAGGTTTAGTGTTAAAAGCAGATGCTGGTTTTGTTTTCGTTAAGAAAACAGACAAAAGTTTAAATGTTGATATAAACGACGACTTCTCAAATACAAAGCGTATCTCGTCCGGCCTACCTTCTCATAAGAAGCAAATGAACTTGCTCCTTCAACTGACATTCATTTGAGTTCATTGAACTTGCTATATATATGAGGTAAACATCAGGTCATAAAAAACTTATTGCGTTAGACACGATTCAACTTCTGTTTCAGATAAGAAAAAATTCTTATCTTGCTTTATCAATGTTGCTTTAAGCGTCCTCTAACTTGAAGCCGAGTTGAAAGTGTACTAGAATGAAAAATCGTTCTTGACTTGTTTAATCTAATTTGCGGCATTTCCACATCATTTAATAAAGAAAAACATTCTTTGGATTGCAGCTCGCTATCTCATATACACAGCCGCATAAATAGGGTATGACTTTTCGAGTCTATTATTTCCTTTTCACGTCTCACTAGCTCATAAGATACATAACTGTCTGGCGAATGCAACTTTCGACCAATGAACAGCCTAAACTCTGCTCTTCAACACGAAGCCAGCTTGTAAAAGTCTCCGAGCTCACAGGTAAGTTCACAAAAGAGACGGTTTTAGAATTTTCAACACTTGTTTGTGGCGATTTATGCTATCGATTCAAGAACAGGATACGAAATTAAAAAAGCACCAATCTTTTCTGACCTTTGCATAAGTTAAGTAAATACGTGCGCGTGTGCTGTTCAATTTGAACATTCTTTGAACAGAGCCGTCAATGATGAAAACCGTAAGTTTTGATTGCTGTTGCTGAGTGGATAAACAAGTAGTTCAGCCAAGGTATTTATACATTTCTCTTTCGTTGTTCACAAGTTGAAATTGAATTAACATGAGTTACACATTGTTTATCAGGAAAAATCAAGAAAATGAAAACTTAAAATAGAATAACATTGTATTCAGCCCAAATGCATTTTTTGCTGGAGCCTAGCTCACACTGAAGTTCGTGGTGTACTACAAGCGTTTATTGTTACGCATATCTTTTCAGCTCTTGTATTTCCGGATCGTTACAAGGCCCTACAAGGTATAGTTTTGTCGACTCACCTACAGTGATCTGCTGTACACAAACATCTAACGCTGCACGTCACTGCAGCGTTTTGTCAACTATATTAACGATATACTTCATTCGGCTTTTAACTTTCACACGAAGCTATGAGCATCACCCAAGTTTAAAACGCATCCTGTTGTTGGACTGAACCTCTGTTGCGCGACCTTGCCTTTATTGAGAGACTTAATTATATCAAAAAGGTTCTACAAGTCAAATAAACGGAACTCGTCAAATCTTCAAGTCCAGGCTATCGGAAGAGTTTGCGCTCGTACGCACGAAAAATGCGATAACTTTATAAAAGCCGCCAGTCCCGGTTCGTTTTGCCTTTTGCCTCTAATAGTTTAACGCTGATTTCAAACAATACAATGCAATATCATGCAGACATGAATTAATATGAGAGTGTCGTAATTATAAGTACTGGTATTTAACTATCCTGAAGGGCAGCGGTGTTATATTCAGAATACGTTTTATTTTGTGAATGTACTGAACAAAGTTGATTGTTTTTTTTGCAATTTTTCGGCTAAGAGGGTTTGATACATAAACACATAAACGATATCACGTGCCATATATATTTGAACTGTGCCCTCCTTTGTTCTCCAAAAGAAACGGTTTTAAGATACGTTCGCTAACAAACTGAGGCGCATCAGATACCACATTCTGCCAAATTGACACAAAGTTCACCAATTTCATCGTGGGGTTATATCTGTGTTTTCTGTGGGACGGATAACGATTTATTTACTGCCGGTCAGGGGAACAACACCAAGCCCAAAGTGGCCCTGTATTCTTTAATCGTCCCCAGGTTGAACAAAAAACGCCAAGACAACCCTTACGTGAAGACAGGTGAAATTTGATTCAACATTTATGCGATGTTTTCGCTTTTTGAGAACTTGAGTGAACTCTCACATATAGTCTTATAAGCTGGCTGGACATTATCAGTTGTTTGCAATCGAATAAAATGCTAGGGCAGCCTGTGCTTTAAATAGCTTGTTTCTGGATTTCAAGTAAAGGTGATGACACTTGACATAGTTTTGAAGGGAAACATTAGGTCCATCTGGAGCAAAATAGCCCAGGGGCATTATGGTTAATTTCCCTGTTTTCTGTAGTATTTAAGGCATTCCTGCATGCCTTATTTTTTTTCTTGTTTTAGACCGTTAGAGGACTGTCTTAAATTGGAGTTTAATGTTTTAAAAAGAGCCCCGCTTCCCTCCCCCCCCCAGGTCTTAAACTGAGTTCCAATTTTGTTAACAATGAAAGAGTCCCAACCTCCCCTTCCAGAAACTAGCCCGTCAGAACCATTAGGTGAATAGCGTTGATAACTTTAACCATAACAAAAGTTAGGATACGCATCTCTGTTATCTTTCCCTCACTGATGACTTAATCCGTAACTGAACCTGATGACACAACGCAAAATTCGATCCGCTTCTTGGACCTTTAATCCGCTGAGTCAAGATGAGAGGCAGATAACCTCTGTCGAGTTGAAACTTTACCATGGACCACACATTTGATTCACTAATCGATTTTACATTTCAACCATGTGATCAGCCGCTTGGGCGGCTTTCTTTCATTTAGGACTCGATATCTCACATCCTGTTGCTAAATTTGCAGTTTGTTCCGCGCTTGTCATTAGTAGTAGTTATTATTAGTATCATCATCATCATTGTTTTTAATATTAATCAGTAGTAGTAGTAGTAGTAGTAGTAGTAGTAGTAGTAGTAGTAGTAGTAGTAGTAATTGTAGCAGTAGTAGTAGTAGTAGTAGTAGTAGTAGAAGTAGAAGTAGTAATAGTAGTAGTAATAATAGTAGTAGTATGAGTAGTTGTAGTAGTAATAGTAATAGTAGTATTAAAACTAGTCGTAGAAGTAACAGTAGTAGTAGTAGTAGTGGTAGTAATAGTAACAGTAGCAACAGTAGTAGTAGTATAATAGCAGTAGTAGTATGAGTAGTTATAGCAGCAGTAGTAGTAGTAGTAATAGAAGTAGTAGTAGTAGTAGGTAAGCTTTATTGGCATGATATAAATCCTTTTACATATTGCCAAAGCATTGCTTCATACA
>JAOBYE010433975.1:0-13917 GCA_025403585.1 Parazoanthus swiftii | reverse complement strand
ACTGAACGCAGATTTTCCAACATGGCGAGTTTATGGAAAGTTTACCAGCGATTGCTGCGAACAGATCCTTGGAAAACACAAGTTATTACCACAAGTAAGTGAAACTCTTGACCCCAGGTCGACCTTCGACCGCTTTGTAACTAAAACTCGTATCAAATATCAACAGACCACTCAGTGCTCAACAAACACACGACATTTTGCATGGGCTGCTTTAAAAATGAAAGTTGTTTGAAGTCGGTATTTTAAAAGCATCTCTTGCGGAGCTTGCTTGCCATTTTCGGCAAGCAACTCTAGGCCATGTGCCAGGCAATATATAGCATCATAAAGCATGGTGAATTGATTGCTTCCGCAATATGCTTCAATCAGTTTTGATGGTTAGTAAACAGAGAAAGCTGAACCCAACGTTAAGAAAATTGTAAACCTTAATTTGTCCTTTTATTCTTTTTATCCTTTGAAGTCTCCTCACCTCTTGATTCAAGTCTCTGACACATAGTGAAATATTGTATGAAATATGATTAGTGCAACACTCTGAAATTGTTGCATTCAGTTTTGCAAGGTAGAATCAGATTCTGTTTTTGCAATATTGCATGCCCAACAATTTCAGAATCTGACATATGAAGCAATTGCCTTATTGCTTGAAACATTACATTGTATGCTGGGTCAGTAAATTCCAGTATAATGTTTGTAAAAACCAAACTTTATCTCCCCCCCCCCCTGCCACCCCACTCCCTCTTCCTAGGGTTAGCTGGATCATATCTGAATCAGTTCATATTCAGCTGTTTAAAAACTGATTGTCTTTCATTCATGCATGAAGAGATGAAAAGGAATTGCAAGTTGTTAACTCTCAAAGCAAAAATAATAAGTTTTTTTAACATCATCTCTTGTTTTATTTAAATTTATAGTTTTCAACCTAGCAGCAACTAACATTCATTTTAAATTTCTGACATTGGTTTTGGCCAATTGCGTTAAAGTATGTATGTAGGTTTTTAATTACAGCTGGATGTCTCAGTAAAAGTAATTGTCAAGTTTTTAACTTAAGTGTGATCTGTTTTCAAAATTAATGTCACAGGTATCTTAGTTGCCACTGGAGATGTTTTGGCCCAACAACTTGTGGAAAGGAGAGGCAAAAGCCATGACATCAGGAGAACTGCCAGAATGGGTGTGGTTGGGCTTGGTATAGGATGTATTCTGCGCCCCTGGTACTTGACCTTGGATCGCATTGTGAAGGGCAAAACAAAAATTGATGCTCTCAAGAAAATGGTGATTGATCAATCCATTGCTGCCCCATGTATAATTCTGTCATTTTATACAATGAAAGAAACCATTGAAGGGAAATCTTTTGAAGAGTACAAACAGACACTCAATGAAAGATACTTAGACACTTTGAAGACAAACTACAAGTTCTGGCCTTTTGTTCAAATACTGAACTTCATGTTCATACCTCTTCAACATCGGCTTGGTTTCGTGAATGTTGCAGCACTGTTTTGGAACACTTATTTATCTTGGATGGCTTTTAAACCTTTTACAGGGGAACAGATTGATATTGACTTTGATAGTGAGCAGTAAATAAAAAAATCAACCACACGCTAAAAAAATTAACTACCGGTATTGTAGAAAGCTGATACATGCATTTTCCAATACATTAAAATATTAATGATAATATGAATTTTGAGATTTAATAACCATAAAGTATTGCTATATGAAAAAAGAAATCAAGAGATATGAAAATTACTTCTTATCAATGGTTTAGGAGGGCAAGAATGGATTGGATATGTAGGCAAAGGATATTAACAATCATTACAATCTGTTTCAGTGCTGTTTTAAAACAATCATGTTATTTTCATTATTGGATCACAGCAAGTACATTAATTTTTTTCTCTCCAATCAATTCAAACATTGGCTTGATTGCAAAATACCCCAGTATGGCTTGTGAGGTATTCTGCACATAATTTTCCTGTTCTATAGCAAACTGCATACAGTACTGTACATTTTGCTGTGCAGGGATATTTTGCAATTGTACCAAAAAATTAATAGAATTTTTTTATAGAACAAGTACAACATATTTATTACTATATATTTACAGACTTTTCAGTATTTAAGCATTCTTTTTACTCCCAGGATAACTACACAAACTGGTTTCTATGCAATGTGGTCCAATTCTTCAGTTACTTAAGATAAAAATATTTTTCCAACCAACCCTAAACATTTTCCAAAAAATAATTGATACCCTTTTACAGAGTGTAGCAATCCCAGATCTGCACCTGCTTTGTAGTCATTATGTTATGAAATAGAAGGCGAAAACAAGGTGTACAACCTACACAGGGAAGGAAGACAATAACAGATAGAAGTACCTGTATTTAAACTTTGATAAAAGAAACTTATAGATTCCACTACTGATTCTATTTGCTTCTTACAGTAAATCACTATATATACCATTAGTCAGGTGACTTGTTTTGAAACTATGGTACTTGACAATGTGTGTAATTTATTCAGTTAAAAAGCCAAATAAAGGTCAGCCCACATATTGAAACCCAAAAATATGCTGAGCAAGCTTCAGCACACGAAAATAACAACATTTTGAGTTTCGTACACTGTATACAAAAATTAATACTTTACACTCCTGAGTCACTTTAAATGGGAGTTCCCTGTCCCTCAACCGGGAAGGTTTTTGCCAGCTTAATAATTTACGCTCTAGTGTACCACAACCTATGTTTAGCCAGATTTATAAAACATCAGAAACCATTACTTTATAAGCTGGTATATTTAATTCCAGAACTTAAGCAAAACTTCCAGATTCACAATTTTTTATTTAAATCTAAAAAGCTAAATCTTTTCCCAAGCCACGGCCGGCTCTTATCTCCACTTGCCATAGTGTTAAGCAGATGAGTCCGTGACTCCCCCTGGACAGAACAGTAAACCATGAGCCCCCAGCAGTTGGTTTCTTCTCAGTCAACTGAAGCAAGTTGGGTGAAGTGTCTTGTTTAAGGACACAACACAGTCAGTAGGGCTGGGGTTTGAACTCGCGACCTTTAGGTTACGAGTCAGACATACTGACCACTTTACCACTGCGCCACCAACAACAAAACAGCTAGAAGGGTTCGCTTATTTGTATTCACATACATTCTACACACAACTTTTGTGCTTTATTTTTTAAACCAAAGTGCAAAATATAAACCACACAAGTTTGTTACAGCTTCACCAGTTTCATTGATCACAAGTTTGTCAGTTATATCATGCAACAACAAAACAATGAGAATTGCAAAATGTAAATTCTCCCAATCTAATAATGGAAAAGAGTTTTTACTTGGAAACAAGTAATGAGAATTTAGCAGTTCATCTTTTGGCACTTTTAGGAGTGAAAGTGTGTAAATGACTTTTTTCTTGTGGACAGTGTATAATTTTATATGTCTAGTGTGTATAAATATGCTCAAGTAAGAATAATAGTTTTTAAAAACATTTTGGAAAATGTTTTATCCTTACTTGAACATAATTTAACTTTTCCTAAGTAGTCAAAAAGAAAGAAAACTTTGAGAAACTTTATTTGGGGATCTCAAATAGTACTAGTAACTGTATTTTCCTCTATTTTAATACCCCCCACTCTAAAATTTGCCCCTTTAAATGAGTCCCCAGGCAGAGGCACCAAAAATCAAACATGTCCCAATTCTCTAGCAAACTTCCACCTCTAAATGTAGAATCTTTCTTTGTTAAAAGCAGTATATTTAATTTTCATTGCAAAAACTGAATGTTACATATATGAGACAACTTGCATTTGTATGTCCATCACCAATAGTCATGTGATTAGTTTATCAGGCCATACACTGCCTCGTTTTACCAAATTATATACACAAAATTTATAAAATTGCAAAACTTTGTTGTCCTTTTCCAAGTAATTTCACCTGTCAAGATCACAAATAAAGTTATTTATGAATTTCTAAAGATCAGGAAATTTGTTAGCCCCAAGCCCCCTTCTTACCGGTATATATAATATGCCCCCTCCCCAGTACAAAAATAATGGAAATGAATAAGCCCACAGGGAACAAAATTAATTAAAAGTGATAATAAAAGTAAAGTGGTACATTAATATTGCAACTTTTTCCACATGAATATGCTCAAAGTTGCATTACAATGATTAGGTTACCCCAGGCCAACCAAAACCTATTATATAGGCACCTCTGAACAGTTACTTCCCAGTTTAAAGATCATTATTTTTCTTGTATAAAATTTACCAAAATATTACTGCAGCAATATAACTGTGTGTGGGGAGCAAAGTCTGTGCTCGTTATCAACTTGGACACATACACTGTTAGTTTAACATCCTGTACCTTGTACAATAGACCAAACATTCAGATCATGAAAAATCCATCTTCAATACACGTCTTTAAGTAAAGAAAAGTTGGTTTCAAGTGACATTCTGATAGATGACAACACTTCACATATTGTGCACAAAATGTTATCATCTCAAGATGAAAATGGTTACTGTTGCAAGTCTAATTGGTCTTCACAATCTTCATCACACTGTGCTTAGCATGTGTCAGGTAGAATGAAAAAGATTCCTTGTTTCCAGTGACTTCATTCATCAATAATGAAGCATCAGGGATGATGGCATCCTTACCTCTGACAGGATGGGTGGAGCTTAGTTGAACAACTGATGTCTGCCATGGAGTCTTCGGTGCTGTGGTGGTGAGAGCAACACAC
This sequence comes from Parazoanthus swiftii, assembly GCA_025403585.1. Classification (NCBI taxonomy): domain Eukaryota; kingdom Metazoa; phylum Cnidaria; class Anthozoa; order Zoantharia; family Parazoanthidae; genus Parazoanthus; species Parazoanthus swiftii. Next base: position 9,222 of record JAOBYE010433975.1, on the reverse strand, counting down.
CAAACTGAGGGCAATGAATTGGTACAGGTTTGCTTCATGGCTGCAACTGATGGTGAACCAAAAGCTGGGAGTGACATTGAGAAAACTGGATGAACATCGGCACTATGACTCTGGTAATAAGCAAGTGCAGCCTCAACAAGCACTCGCAAGTTTTCATGACTCATACTCAAGACAAGCTTCAATGTGATGACCATTTCCAGAATGCTATAAAGTTTCTGCACTCTGGAAACCATTTCCGACACAGTAGATGAAGTGTCAAGGTAGTATGACAGTTGATTAAGTGTGACTAGCTCTTCACCCATGAAATAATTGGCATAGTCTCTTCGAATTTTCTCCACACCAACTTCCACCAGGCATTTCACAACAGATTCCCCTTGAAGAATACTTTCACTAAATCTCTGTTTGATTTTCATCTTCTCTTGAGTAGTCTCACTGCATACAATTCCTCTAATCATCTTTGCTAAGGCTGTTTGATTAGCACTATGCACCACAGCTTGACATGAACCATTCAACAGTGCTGACACAATGATCTGTAGAGCAGTGACGTAATCAGTCTCACTTAAAGCATCCTTCAGAAACAACCAAAGCTCTTCTGTGAAATCATAATCCTTGCGGAAGTCCCGGAATGTGAATCGGGAAATTGGAGTGCCTAAAGCACTATCCTTTTCATCATCATTGTGAATGTCGTCAGTGGCATGCAGATTGCCAGAATTGGACTCTTCAAAGAACCTGTCCATTTTCTGTGATACTGGTACTGCTGTCACCCCTGCTACACCCTCTTGCTGGGGCCAGGGTGCGTCAGGGTTGTCCAGGACTCTGCTAAGGTCTACAAGCCGCAGCAGCTCCAGGTATAGGTCTTGCGTTGCTAACTTCATACTTCCTGGAATTGTCTTAATATGCAAGACACTATCGCATGTGTGTGGAGGGCGCTGCAATATTGCATCAACACAATCCCATGCAAACTCGATAAATATACAGCTCTGTTGTTCTTGCATGTTTCCACTGATCACATTACTTGCTCCAAGGACTTCATAAGCTGCATAACCACGAGTCCCAACTGGTACTTGTTGGTGTTGGTGTCCGCGATGTTGACTGACAAAGGTTTCCAAACTTGGCAGGTTTTCTTTCTCCGTTATGGGCCCTCCACATGTGACGGTCACATTACGGACACCGCCATTTTTTGCATCTGGTAGGGAAGCCATGTAAAACATGTTCTGTGGGCTTGCACCATCACAGAGAACCCACAGAGGAAGGAGTTCAAAACGATTTACATCTTTAAGCGCATGGATGTACAACGACAGCAAGTATCGAGCTCTCTGAATATTCAATGGCTGCAGAGCTTCGTGTGATGCATAGCTATCGATCTTGCGACCTTGTGTGTGAAGGGGGTTGCTACCAAGAATTTGAACAACACTTTGCGAGATGGGAATTCCGACTAGAACTCGCTCCGTTTCGACTTTCTCAAGATCAGGAATCAGTGCGATTTGTTCTTCTTCAGATATGCTCTCTTCGCGGCTTATGTTCAGGTTACAATCGCCAAGAACGTTGAGCTTTTCCTGGTAAGAAATCTTTGAGGCCAGAAAGAAACCGGTTTCACTTTTTCCCGCCACATAAACAAGAGGATGATGTGAGTTTGGAGGGACAAAATGGATAGCAAATTCGCCATTAAAGTTGGCTATCGGGATTTCCACATGCCCTTTTGAGGTTTCAGATAACTGGTTTAATATCTTCCCGAGGGAAGCGGAGTTTTCAAGGAATGATTCCATCCAGAAATATAATTGAACATTCACTGTGCACGAAATTCAAACTGTGGCGGTGAAGTGACAGCCTCGTTTCGATGTGGAGCTGAGTAGACTCAGTAGGGGTATGTGGGGAAATTTGTCAACGCTCTGGGCTTCGTCTTAGTTTGACTTTCTACAGGTTTCCTGCAAATCAGTGAAGTAAAAACAAGGACTAAAAGATCCAACTGTGAATATAATCAAACAAACTGTTAGTCATTGTCGAATTGTTCTTTTGAACCGTGAAACACTGAAACTTTTTTATAACACTTGTCCTACAAACAACCCAAATGCAACAACCTCTGTTTTACAAGGAAACTTAAACGAAAGTTGCACTCCTGACAGATAGACAGGCTTTGCGTTATATTCGTTCCCGGCAGCTATATTTGGCAACAAGAGTCATATTGCTTTAGTTGCATTTATAGTCTACAATTCAATTTGAGAAAATGCCTTACTGTCGTATATTTAAACAAAAGCAGGCACTCGTAGCAAATTTTCGGTGCGCAACTTATCAATGCCAGTGGTTTTTGTCCAATAAACAATTAACTTGTTATCTTAATTCAGGGTTCCCGTTAGCCCCTCGCGATGCTTATTTGATGTACAAAAATTGAACAAAATCTAAAAAGGATGCAAAAATTTCAATCTTCTTCGCCTAATTTATACAGAGATCAGGGGTCCCAAGGAACCCTGATTTTCAGAAGTAGTGCAGAGGAAGGACTTTGTTCATAGAACGGATGAAGGGCGCTTTAAGGCCAATCACATCACGCAAGTTTGGCTGACCTTCGGTCTTACAGTAAAATTTATCGTCGACATGGGAACACCGTTAATTTCCTGTTGTATAGAACGTCAGCCGTGTTATCAGGTCTAACTGAGAAGCCTGGGTGCTAGAGCCATGAAAGCGATTGGGAACGAGGCTTGTCATTACGTAATATTCGTCTCTATGGCGACTGCAAGTAGAAGAAACGATCAAATAGTTGGTTATTTTTTAACTTATTCAGTTGAATAGGAAAAAATGAAGACTCTAACTGAGGATCAGAGTTCGAAAGGTACTGAAAAGTCCTTGATTCCTTCGGGAGGAAGATTTTTTCAAACGTTGTTAGCTGCGCAAAGTCACAGTCAAATGTACGGCGAGATTGTTCGCCAGCTGAAACAAAGCAACAATGCAAGACAGCCTAAAAATTCAGCACACAGCGAAAGAAAAGTTCGCATCAGAACAGAAAAGTACTACAAACCAGAACATTCTGAAAGTCACTGGAAGGAAAAATACCAGAGGCATTTCAAACAGAAATCGTGTGGGTTTTACACACCTGCTCATGTGCCGTATTCAACTGTAGGCAAACTAAATTTGGATCTCAAAGGTTTGGTATTTGAAAGTTTGGGAAAAGACGAAGCAAAGTCTTCCAAACCCAAAAAGGTAAGCAAACTGAGTTTTTATTCACTAAGACGTAACTGTATTTTCCTGTTTTAAATACTAAAGATAAAGTGCCCCTTATTATACAAAACTGAAGCGTCTGCTCGATTACAAAAAATCAATAATTTTGAAAAACCCTTTTCAAACTTATCAGCTATCTGGCATGTGCTGTTGGGCAAACTTCAAAACCTGCGTTTGTTCAAGAATAATGTCATAGAGACTATTTTTAGTTGTTATGGTTAGAAAAATGTCTTGATTAGTGACCGGCTTAATTCGATAACAAAACTAATCAACTAGACACTTTTCAGTTATCAAAAGCTACTAATAATTTAACTTTGAGAAGCTAATCCAACTAACAGCTCGGAAAAAACATTTTATTCGTATCTCTTCAACTATAAATTTCAACGGCTATCGTAATATAAAGGATAAACAAACATGCACATTTAGCTGTCTCTTAACTCGTGTGTATTTTGAATTTGTCAAAGCTTAAAACTAAATGCAAAGAAAACAAAAATAGACAGTTTGTTTATCCATGCATATGTCCTCTTTTCCAGACTGAGTATGCTTTGGTGGCGACTTTGCGAAGGATCTCTCAGGCAGACGATGCAAACTCAATAGGGATAGAACTTCCTACGGACTCCAAAACCGAGGTATCTCCGACTAACTCTAACAGAATGATTAATGAAGGAAAAGGTTTAGTAAACATTAGAACCAAGTAGTTGAGCTGAGGAGACATAATCGTGATTTTCAAATAGAGAATGCCATGGCTGACACACATTGATGCACCCTTTACTTAAACACTTCTATGCATAAAAATTTAAAAATAAGTTATTTTATGTGTCTTCTGTTGCTTCGTTTTAGTTTGCCTTTTGTAAGCCAAACTTAAAAATCCCGAGTTTTTTTTTCATTTAGACTTTTTTCGTATATAAATGCGGCGTGCAGGTATTTTTAGTAACATAAACTCTCTTTTTTAAAAGCAGACGTTTTAATACGATCAAAACTTTCAAAAGTGACAGTATGCCAAGTGAATATTTGCCCAATTTTCATCCAAAACACACAACTGTTATGAATACTTTGCAGTTTTTCTCACAAAGTAAATTTTGAAAAAGTCAGCATTTGGTTTGGCTCTTATCACCAAAGAGCAGCTAGGAAATCTTAAGTAAAAAAGAAAAAAGAAATGCGGTAGCAATCTTGAAATACTGCCATAATGAGAAAAACGGGACTTGTTTCGAGGGGATGGGGATGTTGGGCTTAGTCGATCTGGTATTCACTTTAACATCAGCTTATCTTTTTTTAATTTCCATCTTGGTTTGGGTGGTGGGCAAATAAAAAGCTTGACCTAAAAAGCACTCGAGTACTTCGAGAATCACCAAAGAGCTTTCAAATGCATTTGTTGCCAGGTGAACACACTACTTTTCTATGTTTACCATTTTTTCAGTGTTTAAAATTACCTCCAGGAAAAAAGTCGATTGTTTCAGTGTTGTCACTTCCATTTTGGCAAAACTGCCAAGGGACATGGACATTGTTGATCGCCTAATCAATTTCAGCAACTGCATAATAATGTGTAAGCCGAACTAAAAAGATATGAAAAAACAAATAGAATCAAGATTATGATCTGCTGACATTAATGCTTGTCAAACAGGACAAAAAACGACATCCAAAAAATCGCTCTTTTTCTCCGAAATTTGTCGTGTTGTGTGCCTTTTCCAACACGGTTCTATGTATCTCGTGTCCTTTGGTTTTATCTACTAGCATTTTAATTTTCAAGTTGTAAAACTGATATATTCACCAAAACCCAGTGTTTTTTCAGATTTAAATCTACTCGCAAAGTTAACTAAATCAAATAATCGAATGAAAAAAGCCTCGATATTTTAAATATGGCGTATATGGCTGACTTTTAAAAGTTATTTAGTTAGCCCAATAACGAATACATATGTTTGGACAAAGTCCTTTTTACGGGGTTCTTTTATACCATAGGGTCGGTTCATTTGCCGGTGGAAGAGAAGATGCGTTCTTACTTACTTTCGCTTCCACAGTATAATATCAGTTCTAGTTAGAACACGAGACTCGTGTCCCCAATACCTACAAGTCTTTTGGTTTAACCGATTAGTCTTTTTAAAACTTGTGTTTTGCCAGACCAAAGTTACGATGCCAAAGGCAAAACATCTTCGAAACACAAAGGGAGCTGGAGGTTTTCGGGATATTCAGAAGAAACTTGAGATCTCCAAATGCAGAATAGTGGCCTTGCGCGCTGGATATTCATATCACGACTGCATTGCAAAGGAATCAACCAGAAAGGTCAGAGACTGCTGTCTTCCATTTGGACTGCCAAACGGGCTTGTATCTTATATCCTAAGATTTCTTGTGCGGAATGAATCCAGAGTAGCGAGCTAAATTTAATGCGGTAATGATAATAGAATAATGTACCGTGGGGAGTGAGAAAGGAAGCTAGTGTGTGTGGGGGGGGGATTTCTCTTTCATTTTGTAGGAAAATAGGCGGGTTAATTGGAAGAAAACTTTGTTATCACATGCCAAAATTTTCTTATTTACAATGCCACTACTTGGATAGAAGGAGACGAACTAATCTTCGTCTATTTTCATCTGCTCAGCCCTGTTTTTTTTTACTTTTTCTAAATTCCGTCTTAACCGTTAACAGGAAGAATTATCTGTGGAAAGTTTCTTGAAAAATCAGCAAGATGGACGTTACAAAAACCCGGAACGGGGAACGGTCAATATGAGTAGGGGAACGGTCAATGTGTGTTTGGAGGTGTAAGAAACTACAAAATCTTCGAAGGCTTGGGGATTTGAACAATTGAGAACGTCAAGGATCGCTGCAGAGTCTGCAAAATTTTTAGTATTGACCGTGCCCCGACTCATATTGACCGTTCCCCGTTCCAGGTTTTAGTAACGTCCAATCAAGAACGAGATTTTATTCACAAACAATGTTAACTCTAGTCTCCCTCGAAGCCGTTCTTTCGACTCGTCGCGCAATGCATGCTTCCTCCCCACTTCCTTCCTCTGTGGGGGAGGAAGCATGCAATGCGCGACGAGCCGAAAGAACGGCTGCGAGGGAGACTATGTTAACTCACGCACTTTACAATTCAAATTTATGGTATAGGTTTTGTGAGCTTTTGTCTGATTGGCTTAAGGCCGTGTTACACGAGTCAACTTGCAACGACGATTTTCCGCGCAACAACGTTGCGTGCTGTGTTGCATGTTTTTGAAACCAATTCAAAAATTCTCAACATGTTGCCGGGCTCCGTGTTGCGGTGACATGTTACACGGGAACGATTTTCAACGTAACTTTGTTGCTCGGAAAATCGTCGTTGCAAGTTGACTCGTGTAACACGGCTTTTAGAAATTGCTGTAAATTACCCCAAGCATCGCTTTTAAACTTCCCACGAGCAGCAAAAATGAAAGGAATACTCGCGTCTATTTCAAGTCCAAATACCGGTGATTTGGAAATTCAAACTTAAATACAAAACGTTTAAATGCATGGATGTGACAGACGACAAGCTATTAAGTAACTAGATTCGCGCGTATCGAGGCTAATTAAGTGTTAAGTTGAGGTTTCATTTTTGTAATGAAAAGCATATCATAAGTCACCAGACAAGAATATTCACGTCACTGTCATGAAGACGTCGATTTTTATCGACAATATTTTTTAGCAAAAAACATTCGTTTTTATGTATGCCTTTTACTAGAATTCGTTTTTATAAATGCTTTTTTGCTGATAAAAATATAGAACAAAGTTTCGACACACATTGAATCTAAACTGTTTACAAGTTTAGGTCGTAGAAATGATGTCTAACGGAGTTAAAGTTCTCTCGCCAAGAGTACTGAAACAAATGGTCAGTTCTTGGAAAAAGATAGGCACCGAGAAACGGGATTCAAGCGTGGACGAACTTGAGGGCATGTTGGCAGCCTTCACTGGGGATCAAATGGCCAAACAAGACGAGGACGAAGAGCAACAAAGGTAATTGGTAATCAAATACAGTCCTCCAAATGCGGACCTTTTTGGGTCCGTGGGGGGGGGAGGAAGCACCCCGTGCACCCCCCCTGCCTACGGGCCTAAAACAGGTAATTCTTTTATGAGAAAAAGACTCTGGTTCGCCACTCCTGAAACGAAAAAAGGACTGGACCAATCTATCCAAACGATCCCAGAAGGCAGTGCTCAACTAATGTTTTAGACAATTCATCATTAACAACCTTCCAAATACTATTATTTTGCACAATGTATACATGGTTTTATCTCATCTGAAAAATAATACGATAAAAAATTCTTCGTCTGAAGGTCTCGGTTCGCACCCTTTAATGATTGTGTATCGTCGTTCTTTGGACGTTAGCATTTGTAGCATTGCTTTCCGGGACTGTTTGGGTGGACGGTTCCAGTCCTTTTTTCATTTCTGGTTTTACTAACTGGCTCTGGTCGAATGGCACGCTGATTGTGAGTGTGCGAGTGCGTGGCACAGTTGGTAAGACCTCTGACTGCCAACCAGAAGGCCCTAGGTTTAAATCCCAGCTTGGTCGAGGATTGAACTTTGGACGACCTTTCATCGCAAAAGGGACAGTAAACCGTTGGTCTAGTATCCTCGGAGACCAAGGGGTGGTCATTCAGAGTGAACAAAAAATCTGAGGTGAACGAAAAGCAAAGGGGAATTGAAGGAGCAATTCTCATTTTCTCCTCCCCGATCGGCCTTCGCTTGGTGTTGCTTTGCTCGGCGTCCGAAACTGGCTTGCCCTGGGTCTCCGAGGATGTTGATCTACTGCTCTCGAGATTCAATCGAGAGACTTAAAAGAACTCACACACTTTTCGATAAGTAGGTTTAGACTGTCACCTCTTCCCCTACAAAGGGCCTGCTGCAATTGGAGAAACCTGTAGCAGTGTCCCTCTCCCTTTGGTGAAAAAACTAAACGAACAAAAAGTTTTTGTGCCACGAAAAACTGCTCCAGTGATTTGTGTGTTGTAAACGAGGTTCAATAAAGAACAAAAACCAATCTTAAGCACTTCGCTCGCCTTTATTTTAGTTGATAGCACCTAGATTATCGGTGCCACGTGATCAGACTTCTCTCGGGCCTGAAGAGGCAGGTCATGAGAACGAGGTTGACTCGATCGCGACAGTTGACGTTAGTCGTGCAAGTGTAGTGTTCAGTCAGCAATGTCGCATTTAGGTCTTCTCTCTCATCATTCCTTCCTATTACCCTTTTATGGGAGTTTGCCCTGTTTTAGCTCAGCAGGAATATAGTACACACATCTAAAGCTGTCTAGACATGTTTCTTGTTTCTAACACAACTACTTTGTCAGGTTAATTGACGAGCGTAACTGCAGAAGCTTTGTTGCTAAGATGGAAGCTCTTTATTCACTTCTGTGCTATGTTTACCATCTGAAAAGTAAAGACCTTAGAACAAAGGTAACTAAATATGTAACACTTTTATATCCTTTTGAAACAGTACGCGCTCATGAACTCATTTTTAGACTATTTCCCTCTATCTGATCAAAGGGGAAACTTCCGATATCCAAAAACTCTATCCTAACTACATTTGCCTTTGGAAAATTATGTTTATGTACCTTGTAACAGGATGGGAAATTACCTTTAGCTAAATTGTTGTCATCGGACTAGTTTAATTTTTATTTTTGCACCGGCTGTTGCTGAGTTGATTCTTGAGCCTTAAGAAATCAAATATATTTTAGTACTAAATACACCTGACTTGCACGGGCTTGTTGTAAAATGTTCTGCCAAAATAGTTTCGAAGCCGTCTTACTTTCCCTGAAAGAGACAGAAGCAGTTCACTGCAAACTAATTTGAAAGCTTTTAATTCAGTTACGCCTTAAACACGTATGGTTTGAGTCCATATCAGTTTTACTTGATTTTATCTTGGTTTGAGTTACGTCTCGTTTGCCATTCTAGACACCACTACCCAGAGATTTCTTAAAAGTCCTCAAGAGACCAGTGACGATTGATGGCAGAGGGAGACCGGTTCGTTATCTCCGACCCACAGCAAACAGTATCTATCCCAACCAGGTGAGACATG
>JAOBYE010433864.1:0-13919 GCA_025403585.1 Parazoanthus swiftii | reverse complement strand
CCCCCCCCCCCCCCCCCCCCCCCCCCCCCCCCCCCCCCCCCCCCCCCCCCCCCCCCCCCCCCCCCCCCCCCCGGGAGTCGGCCTCTCCATTAATCCGCTCCTGGTATTGTCAATAAAACATAAGAAAATGAAGAGGTCAGAGACCAGCCGACTGAAGCTGATTTTTTCAGTCTAGTAATAACACATCAAATGTTTCAATGCCTTTCTTTTTACCCTTACCTGACTAGAGTTTTCTGGAACGAGTACTACCTGTCGTCCCAGTACCCCAGGGAGCTATTCCCGGTGCCATTTGAGCTGCCAATTATCCAGGACCCTGCTCTGCCAACTCACAACGTTGCTGCTGGGCTGGAGGACTGGAACCAGTTTAGAAAGGAAGTCAAGAAATGGGTGCTGACGCTGGGGCGCTAGATCCAAGAGAATGGTGTCCAACCAATCAGTCTCTCGGGCGTTTGGTGGAGTACGAAGCGAGGGCGGCTAGGATTCTAATATTTTTCATAAGCCAAACACCAATTGAAACAAATTTGCAAGTCTTGGATCCCAAGATACTAAAAATTTATTTACTTTTCCTGTTGATGTTCTTTCTGATTTCCAACCGCTTTGAAAATTCCTTTTTTTGCGGACAGACCTGACCACGACTAATGTGCATAAAACTGATAGAAAGTGAGGGCATACGTCCGTTGGTTCTAGTTTATGTTTTCTTACACATAAAATTAGATGTTCAAAGCCTCCCTCTACGAGGTTGCAACCCACCACTGATTAGAAGGTGTACAGTGGTCAAGCCTTTTTGTCAAAGACCGTTTTACATCTTCGAGTAGTAATCAGAAAAATTAAAGTGGTAGAGGATTAGGAAGTATAACTAGTATTCTGTTATTAAAATTGAAAAGCTTTGTATACAAGAGGTTTTAATTTTCTTGTTATTCATCAAGGCCTACTTCTTACTAGAATATTTAAATATCAACTGGCAAAAACACAAGTAGTGAATAATTGAGAGATCTTTCTTCCTTCGAGTACATGTTGCCTCACATTGGTTTGTGCGATGTTTCTCAAAGTTACAAATACCACAAAAGACCACTTTCATAATAAGCCTGGTGGTCGCGTGAACAAAAACTTCGAGTCGAGACCAAAAAAGTCGAACTTGACTTATTATAAAATTATAAAAGTAGTGTGCCCTCGATGAATGATAAACCGTGTCCCATGTACTTTACAGCCTGGCGAATCTCAAAACATAGCCTAAAACAATGAGAAAAAGACTTTGGGAAATATTTCTTGTGGAAAAGTGAACTACAAAAGTTCACTCGGAACTTTGAAAACATTTCATTACAGTGTAAATTTGTTGATAGTTTAGTTGTGATAATTCCGAAGAGAAAATGTAAAAGGTAAATTAAAAGTAATTCGGACTCCGAAATGGTGCTGTTTAACTAATAATTTGTTTTTTCAGACACCATGTTTCTAAAATAGAAAGTTTTGAAGACTTCACTAAGTTACATTAAGCTATTCAGTTAAAATGCGAATAAAATATTTTGAAAACGTATAGGGCACAATATAAAACAGAAAGTTTTGAAGACTTCACTAAGTTACAATAAGCTATTCAGTTAAAATGCGAATAAAATATTTTGAAAACGTATAGGGCACAATAATTCAGTTTTCTTTCGAAAACAGGTTTGCTACTTAACAAAGGAAGGTTAATTTTTTTCTCTTTAAAAATGGTCGGTCCACATTTTTGGCTAACTCGTACTATGTTTTGCAAATACAAGACGGACATCAATGATGCAGTGTTTTCCGAACGCATATTTATTGCAATGGGCCACTGTAGGGGCAATCACGTTGGCTGTAATGTATGACAAAAGTAGCGTTGATATCAGAGGATACACTCGTGCTACTTCCCCTATAAAAGCCTTCTAACACGGTTACTTGTATTTACAGTACTTGTAATGTTCACAACTTCCGGAGTGTTCAGATACACGCAACCGTTATGTACGTCTTTCAGAGCCAAATATACTTGTAAGGAACACTTTTTTGGACTTGTTAATAAAAACACTACAAAGTATGCATAAGTTTTATTCTTCAATGAAACCTATTGACATTGCCTACGTTGTTTTATTATTTTCATTTAATTTTACTGTGCTGCACTGTCATTTCCAAACTACGTTCCATTTCATTCCACTCTTTTGTTCAGATGCCCCTACAGAAATATTAACCACAGGAAGAGGTATGTCAGTTTGAACCAGAGTTCTAAAACGACCATGTATTGATGGCAAATATATGGCTACAATTCCAAAATGATCAAGTATTAACAAACCCACAAATTGTCAACAGGTGATCACTTAACGAACGCAGAACAACTAATCCATATAGTTAAAAGACGAAAAACACTCTGCTAAACGCAGAGAAACCCGCAATGCATGTAATCAAAGTTGAGTCTCGACTGCAGCATGTCTTTTGTTTGTCTTGTCATGCTTCTAAGCTTGGTTTGGTGATAAATGCCCTTGATCACTATTGAATCATGAGTAAGCGTGGCACACAGAGGTTCCGACCCTCTTGATTTTTCCAGGAGTTGCTACAAACAAATTTCAAACTTTACTTCTGCTAATCATGTGACAGGGTCAGTTGGGTCAAATACACACATGTAGTAGGAGAGGGAGGGGGGGGGGGCTGAAATCAATGAATTATGTGGGGACACAAACTCTGCAAGCGTACACGGCGGTTCTTGGAATGCTTGTCTGGAAAATACTATTTTTTGCACTTGATTACGTACTAGTAAAAAAAAATACTGCAACACCAACAAACAAATTTCAGTATAAACTATAACCCAGGTACTACGATATGTGCAGAATGCGGAGTTGATTACTTCTTTTGCAATAAGTTCAGATGCATCTGCTAAAGCCCTAAACTCCCCTGGCACTTACAGGCCCGTAGGCAGGATTCTTGTTGGAGTGGTGCAAATTTTGCAAACTTGGACTCTTAAAAGCCAAATTTATGGGACAAACACACTTATGACTGGTTATTTTTTTAGTCGTCTTGAATTGCGCTAGCACCAACTGTTACAAAAAACCTATTCGGGCTTCTTCATCGTCTGATTAAACCTCCAAATGGGGACCTTTTTGGGTCCATGGGGGGAGGGTGCATATGCACCCTGTGCACCCCCCTGCCTATGGGCCTGCACTTATGACCCCCTGTGCAAATCTTGGCAAGGATTCACTGTACAAAACCCTGGAAAAACTGCACCACCACGACCTATTCTATGAGAAACAATTTTATTTCAGTTTCCTTTTTACAATTCAACAGTCACCAAGCTTAAATGATTCCAATCTGAAAAAAAGACAAACAGAATAATACAGAATTAAACAATTTAACAACCACAAACACATAACCTTGACAACTTTTACAGAATGATTTGCTAATGGACAGAAGGTTTTGGGTTATTTTAGGTTACCATATTTATTCAAATAAGTGCCCTGGGTGCTTATTTGATTAACTTTTGGACTCTTAGCCAAAGGGCGGGCACTTATTTAAGATGTTGGTCATCCCTGTACATGTAACTTTACCTAAACCATGCGCTGACTACTACAAACATAGTTTCAATCATAATGCCACCTTTTTTCTAGTCAGAACAATTTACCCCAGGGCTTAGTTAACACTTCCTTGTCAGAGACCTTCAAAAGGGATTCCATAAAACAGTAGAAAACATTTTTTAATGATTTTAAAAGTACTGTTGCATTGTGTTATTGACTGATGATTTTGTTTATTGATGATGAACAACAGATGGATATGTTAAGTGGAGTGGAGTTGGGGGTTAGTTATGAATAGTACAAGACCCTTCCATTTTTCTACATCTGATCCAAAACCAAAAATCTGAATAAATAATAGTGGCATCCACTATCTTTTCAGTTTTATATTTTCTCTATTTTGGTTTTAATTTTACAATGTTACGGCATCGTAGGTCAAAATATCAAAATTTCTTAACAAGGTGTGGTTAATAACTTCCCAATATATTTTTCATAACACTTCCATATAAGCAACTATAATGTTCAGCCTTCTTACCTTGTTAGCAACATCCAAGGCATCATAATCTGGTGCCAGTCTGACATATGCTTTCTTCTTGCCATCAGGCCTGGATTAACCAGAATAATATCAGGGTCAAAAAAATGTTCAGAAAGTATGCCTAATTTTCTGGCTGTTTATCAAGTAGTAAAGCAGATGATTGTATACTAATAACATAATTTATTATAATTTAACAACAGTTTTCCTATTGAAAACATACATTTGCTACTGGTAAGAATCACTAACACGATGCACACTTGCCAGGTCACTATTTCTTAATACAGCTGGGCCAATACCTGTAACCACAGACAGTCCCAAACCAAATTGATTTTTTGGGGGGTCGGTCAGTCGGGAAAAAAATGAAAAAAGTAATTAATGCAAGATCAGTATAATGCTGAGTATCAGAACACCGAAATTTCAATGGCTAGCATTATCCATAAGTAATCTGTTACTAAAAGAAAAGAATACTTGTTTAACTTGAATGAACAAGGGATGAAAATAATAAGAACTTTCTTGTTTTGTCAAATCGTTGCTATAACAACTTGAAAGAATACAGTTTATAGTCACCTATTTAAAGAGCAGATAAACTATTCCACACTTTTGGTACCATTTCATAATTTTCTTTTCTTTTCCCTATAAAATAAAACCTATGGTCAAATACCCATCTGTTCTTTGCCACAGTAAAAAATCAACACAACAGTTACCTGATAAGTGTATTGACTTTCGAAGCATCAATGTCATACAACTTCTTAACAGCAGCCTTGATTTGTGGTTTGTTGGACCTGACATCCACAATAAACACCAGTGTGTTGTTATCTTCAATTTTCTTCATGGCAGACTCTGTTGTCAGGGGGTGTTTGATGATAGCGAAGTGATCAAGCTTGTTCACCCTTGGTGCTGACTGACGAGGGTACTTAGGATTCCTTGGGAGAGAAAGGGTCTTCGGTCGATGGAACTGAACAGATGTTCGGATTTTTCGCTTGGCAACTTTCTTGACACCTCTAAGGACAGACTTTTTGGCCTTCTGTGCTTTTGAGGCCTCAGAGGCCTTTGCACTTCCTTTGCCCTTTCCTACAAAACAGAGCAGCATAATTACAATATGCTGTTGCTCACATAAATAATAATAAGTATAAACAAAACAACCACAGACTGCATCTTATTTCAAGCATTTCAACTGGTGGGGGGATGTGTGGCACCCTCATTTTGCTTTTACACAAGCAGTCTATTTCTGGGAGGGGGTACTCCACAAAAATTTTGGTGGGGATATGCAAAGTACTTTGTGAGACCTTTTATGCAATTTCAGACCAAAATTCTCCTATGAATTTTCAGATCCAAAGATAAAGGCCACCAGTGCAAAAACAACAGAAGTGACTTTTGATCAAGTTCTCAACTTTTCTTACATTATTCCTACTATCTCTTCATAACCCTTCGGCACTATACTTTTCAACTGATACCCATTTTCAGACCAGTAGTGCTTTGATCCCATTTCTAGCCAGTGTTCATATGTTACATTCTGCAAAGGGTTATTTCTGAGAAGCAATCAACTGACAAAATTGTTGGGAAAGGAGAGTTACTGGAATACAATGGAGGTTTTTCTGTGATGGGGCAATGACAAAATTTTTGCTGGAAAGCATGGCCACTTCAAACTGAGGCTGGCACTGGAAGTTAACTAGCACTGGGCAGTTTGTGCACTTGATCGGTGAACAAAGTGTTTTTCGGCTGAAGCACATTATTTACAATAAAAAAATTAGGGTTTTAACTCAGTCGCAGCAGGTCAGTGGGTTTAAATGTTCAAATGCGGGCCAGACCTGCCTGGCACAGGTCACCTGGGGTCTATTTGTCACCCCCAAACATAAAAGCAGGTAATGTCTTGCTCATATAAAAAAATCTCAGACTAAGTCTAGTCGAAACTTGTTGCAATAAAAAATAGAAAGTAAGAAAACAAAACATAGTTTACGGTTTCATTCATATGAAATGGAATGTATTTCTCCACAAATGCTATCTTAAAAGCCGTATTAAATCAAAGCATCTGAGGAAATATATATTGCCAAAGAATTATAGACTCTAAAATCAAATTAACCAAAGGCAAAGACTGAGTGGATCCATCGTTTTTATGGGGAAATAACACTCCTTATATTTACAATCGTTGGCGTATTTACTAGTTGCCGTTGTCCAGTAACGCATACTTGGTTTTTAAAAAGCTATTCTATCGTTAGCTTCTTAGTTTTTTCATATGAGCTGACAAACATCAAATGGTCTTTGAAACAATGAGGAAAGTAAGATCACGTGGCTACATATAGCTTGATTTCCGAGCTATTTCATCACATCCATGGCGAATAATTAGTGACCTTTCAATGCATATGTCTTGTGACATTCTTAAGAACACAATCACGGAGCTTCAGTTATAAAACATGGCCGACAAAACAAAGAAAATTCTCTTGTAAAGCTCCCTCGTACCTTTATCTGAACCCTTCGGCGCCATGTGTGTGGTGGTAAGAGGAAGAGATGATCTGCGGGGTGACCCAACAACCGACGAGATTGCTCAGGGGTAGTTACCAGGTAGCCTCGCCTCTTATTCCAACCGGAAGTGCAAACTAATCACTTTTTAAAAATTCAGTCAATTTCAGAATCAATGCAATGGCGAGGGTTTAGAAGTGCTTTGAAACCTTTCCTTCGCACCAAATCAAATCAAAGAACAGACTAAGGAGTCAGTCGAATGGTGTGAGTGTTTGAACTGAACCTAAGAAGACGATTTGTCCAGCAAAAGTAAGAAGTTTAGTGCTGTTTATTGTAGTTAATCAGTACCGACTAATTGCGTCCGTTGTCATGACTCATGGTATTTCATTACTTGAAGCGTCGCCTTCACTTCACGCTAGCTTTGATCACACATGACCAGCTGCATTTAAAATTCATTTTTTTTCTGTTTGGAAGAATTAACTGGAAGTATAATGATGGGAAAAAGACACTCAAAGAAGCGAAAAGACACCGCCAATGGTACTGAGTCTAAAGACAACGCCAATGGCGATGCGTCTTCCTCTTCAAAGAACACAACGAGACAGTCATCGCGTGACCAAGTTCGAGAAATGGCTGACAAGACGAACAATAGTTTGCCCGATGTTGGGAATTTGTGCGTCAGGGAGTCTGAACCACGTTCAGGACAGACACACAGTGAAGTCTCTGGTGTCATCACAGACCATGGCCAGGGAGGCATGTCCGGTCATGTGGAAAGGGGTGTGGCAAGCACAGGGAACCCAGTAACTGCAGACACTGTACGTCAGACAGAAAGTCAAGCAGCAGTTGTGCATCTGATTCATGTAGAGCAAACCAGCAATGCAAGCAGCAGTCCACTTACCAATAGTGAACCTTCGTCCCTGGAGGGTCAGCCACATAGTTTAACCCCAACACCCATACAGGAACAAAGAAATCCCGAGTCTGAAGCCATCACCATTACACCAGATAGAAGTGACACAAGATACACGTATCCGAGTGGAACAGTCTGTGCTAAGATTATTACTAACCAGAATCTCAAGCGAAAAATTGCTCTATATTTGGACAGGCACCATCCAGTTGTGAAAAGTTGGCAGCATCTTGCAAGTGCTTTGGGTGCTACTATCGAAGTCTTAACTCAGTGCAAGATCAATGCAGAATATAGCTACACAGAAAAACTGTTTGAGTACATTGCTGCAAAGCAGCCAAATCTCACTATGAAAGAGTTTGTATCAAAGCTACGGGAAATTGGTAGAAATGATGTTGTAGTAGATATTTGCAGGACTTTCGAAAATGCAGAGAACAGTACTGAAAGGTTTTGCATAGCATTAAATAACATTACTGGTATGCAGTTAGCTGATGACATTGCACAGAAGTTGGACATTAAATCACGTGTCAATAGGAATTGGGAGAATTTGGCATATAAGCTGGGAGTCCCTGGAAGGAAGGTCAGTCTTATTAAATCAGGGCACAGTAACCCCACTGCAGGAATTATGGAGTATGTGTTTGCTAAGCATGCTGCTTTGACACTGAAAGAATTCAAAAGTATCATGAATGACATTGGTCGGAATGATGTCTTGGAACATTTAAAGAGCCATGATGAGACAAAGAAACTTGTGGAGGTAATACCAAGAGACTCTGAACTTCTTGAAGATGTTTCAATTTGTCTCAACAAAAATGCAGGGGGGTCCCTGAAAGACTGGAAAAACTTTGCTTGTCATTTAAAGATACCACAAGAGGTTTACAACCGTTACGACCCTGAGAAACCCCACAGCCCAACTGAAATTTTACTTGATTGGCTTGCTACATCAAAACCTGATTATACTGTGGCACAGCTCTGCAGTGATCTTCATAGTATCGATAGGAATGATGTGTCTGAGTTAATCAAAAGCACATTGGAGCCCAATAGCTGTTAGATTGTTATTTTGAGAGAATGATCCAGAAATGTTGAAATGGGAGGACTGCAAGGGCCCAGTATTCTGGAAAGAGGGGGCCAGAAAGGGTGTCAGTGCCCCAACAGAAAATTTTCAGTTTTTTTTCTTATAAATTGTTTCAAAAACTACTGATGGCTTGGGGGGGGGTCACCTTTGGTCAACTTGGCCCCATCCCTAAAATCTGCCCCTGATTTTTAACTATTCAACCAATACTTACTGCAGTTTTTGCAGTTTTAAATAATTATAATAACATTACTACCAATAATAAGAGTTAGTAAAATTTTACAATTTTTGTTTGTATACCCAATGTACAGTGTAGTTAGGTTTTGAGATTGTTTCCAATATTTACAAGTAAACAAGTTTTCATAGTTTTTTGTAGACATCCTTAATAAAAGTAAGACTTACTAGTATTTGTTCCATGCCCTTACCTAATTTAGGAGGAAAAAGGGAACTGTATGTTGTACATTTCATGTATTGAATAGATTATATGCCACACAAATGATGCCACCAGCACTGTAAAACAGTGTTTTTTTACTAGCATTTGAGTTACTCTTCCTTCTTGGATAGAACACTAGGTATTCAAAATATTAAACTGCTGCATTGACTCTGATGTTAAATGGCAGATATTTAACGATTTTTAAAAATTGTACAATAATGTCACAAGACTTCAATCTTGTAAACAGTTATTTTATTTTCACATGTGGGAACTGTCTATTTTTATAATCATGTACAGTACACAGATTCTGCTTTGAGAATTAAACTTGCTGAATAGTGCAGTCGAACCTCTCTGCCTTGGTGCAGATACCTCAGAACTACAGGCATAGGACTATCAATTACAGACTCTTGGTCCTGGCAAAATGCTCACTCATTTATTTTAAGAAAACTTCTGTAATAAAGACATTGGCAATAGCAAGAACTTTAATTGGTATCTGAAAACAAGGTTGCAAAAACTAAATAAAAATGGGAAACTGTTTTACCTCATGCCAATCAATTAAATCTATCATTCAATTTGTAATAAATTCATTGTTTTGATTGGATAAGTGGTCACATGGTCTGTTTGCTGCAAATATAGTTGTGCTCATGCAGTCTATAAACCTTTGACATGTACCAACATGGAGGCTTGCTTTCCCGAGCTTTTTATTATAAAATCTCATTAGCACAATCAAAAAAACAGTAGCTGTTGGTGCAAACTATTGAAAGATAAAACAATAATTACAGGACTTAGCTATCACAAAAATATTTATTTAATAATTATTGTGATTTTTCAACATTTTGCAGACCAGCAATAGGATTATTGTCAAAAAAATTTCCATCAAAATGTACTTCATACTGTATGAAATATCTGCTGTTTTGTGTGCTGTGGTCAATAGTAGATAGTCAAATTGTCACAAAAGCACAAAAAACATATTTAATGTTGATCGTCAGTAACAAGACAGTTTATTTCAGCTAGGAGGCCATTTTTACTGCTCCTTTGTTGTTGATGTGGATAATTCTCAGTGACCTCAGCACCTAAAACAGAACAAGGAGGTTAATATTTACATGTTGCTCAACTTTTGAACATTAACTACTTTTTAGTACTAACAAACAAGGTTCGTACACTTAAGGCCAATTAAAACTCCAGGACTTTCCCGGTTAATATTTACAAAAATCCTGGACCTGAAAAACTAAAAATAACCACTGAAGCAACCATGTACCAACGTGTAACAAATTTTAACTATTGAGCAAAAAACTGTGATGTTTTATTGTCACTGTAAGTTGTAACTACTGAAGTGCTCAGACGTTTAAATTTGTAGACAGTACAGGCTTTTTGCGATGCTTTTCTCGTTCATTCCTCATCTACAACAATCGTGAAAATTTGAGTGATAAACATTCAGACTGTAAGTAAATTAAAATTATTTAATAAACAAGAAAAAGCGGTTTTTCCAGGACTTTCCAGGGCTGTCACTAATTTTCCAGGTTTTCCAGGCCTGGATTTTAAATTTTGGGTTTTCAAGGACTTTCAGGTTTTCCTGGGCCCATATGAACCCTGAACAAAGTTTTCAATTTTTATGTTTAACACTGGCCAAGAATACCAAAAATGAACTCCACTTTTACATCTGCTTGCAAAACTTATCATCTAAACTTACCAGGATAAGATTTTTAACTCCTAGGTTTTATAAACAACAGACTCTACCAGAAAATAGATGCTTTGTGCATTAGTCTGTTTTCATTAGTTAAACAGTCAAGTGCTGTTTGCAACTTAACTCTTAATAAGTAAACATACCTTAAGTTTTGCTTCACCTGTCACTCCAGTGACTTTCAAACCCTTTTTTGTCATCTCACTTGGTGTGAGAGCAGAACTAGAAAAGGATGTTGAGTATGTTCATTTAATATTTTAACATTAAAAAACTAAAAATGTTTTTAATTATTAGAAGGATCAGGTGTAACGCACCATGAAAGGGACTTTTCAGAGACTTTTAAGGACCTTTTCAAGCAGATCCAAGGACCTTCTGCACCAAATATAACAATCATATTACATTTGTACCCTTTACATTTATTTTCTTGTTTGCACTTGTTCTAAAACAGCATTTTTAAATAAAAGTCCCACCAGACAACCTGGCAGTTTTTTCAAATAATTAATCCTTGCCATGAAAAGTTTGTATTAGTTTTCAAATTGAATATCAATTGAAATTTTTTCAAGTTGTCCATTTTATGGAAATTCTCAAATTAGAAATATTTTACATCAAAAATATAAAATTACAGCAGTCCTTAAGTTAAAAGTTTTAAGCAAAATGAATGTTAAGTATTTGTACTCTGGTACAATCATGTTTTTTGTCAACTGATTCAAAGCTACATGTAGAAAGTTCTTTCCTGAAGAATTACAGATTCCATGCAGAGATTAATTCTTTGCAAAAATAGATACCTGAAAAAAAATGTTAGTAGCTGCCTGCAGCCTCTGATCAACATTTTTTCTTAACGTTTGAACCAATAGATGTACACTTAGATTAAATTATACCAACCTTTTTTTATTCTTCTTGAAATGATTGCTTAGAAACTCATAGACCTGTAATTCACAAATTTGAATTTTAATCATATTAACTTATGTTAAAACATACAGTGGAATAAGTTCCATAATTAATTACTCCTCAGAAAACTCAAGAAGGTCACAGATGGGTGTATGTGTGTGGGTGTGAGGGGGAGGAGGGGAGGGGGGGGGTTGGTTGGATGAGTAGGGAGATAGTATTATATGGGAGAGAACTAGAAAAGGGGGTTTGCGCATAAGAATTTTTAAACCAAAAACTACATAACATAACACCACTGACGGTTACAATTTAAACTTGTAGGTCTTATTGTTGAACATTCACAATAGATGTTACTGATGTTGTAAATAATAATTATGTTGACCTTATTGACATCAGCCAGTTTGACTCGCCCTCGAACAAGTGATGAGACACTTGTAAACTCCTCCTCTGTCACTGGGACATAATCTTTGGAATCCCTTCGAGTGTTGGCAAGTGACTCCTCTGCCTCATCTGTGATAATGACAGATGATTGATGTACTACTAACAGTAGTTAAGAAAAAGGATAAAAACAGTGGACATCCCAAAACTGACAATTTAAAATTAATTAGGACACAGATCTATATCAGCTAGAGTATATTAAATAGCTTAGTACTAAGAGGTCACACCATGCTTTATTCTGAAAACTATGTTGTTCAAGTCACATTTATGTCAGGTAGCAGTGTGTTAATTGGTTTTATGATGACAAGGGGCCATTTCATAATTTTTGTATTTATATTAGGGAATATGGAGTCGGGCAAAAAGTATATGTTCAAAGAGCCTACATTTACAGTAGATGAAAACTTCTTTGAGATAAAGAATGCAGGGATTGAAAATATACCATAATTTAGATGTAATTAACATTAAATAAAGCACCATTTTTTGTGAGACTGAGAGGGTTTGGAATTTTCCAGTGCACCAACTGGAGGTTTGATAAAAAGTCAATATTTACAGTAACTATGGTGAAGGTTATTTCTGAGTTTTTATGTTTACCTGATGTAACCTGCTCTCTGCACAAACGCTTTGCTGACTTCATTCTTAATGATTCGTCACTCTCATTCAATTTGTCACTGTCAGTTTCAAAACCTAAAGAAAGAAGATATAATTATTTCATTTGAATGAAAACATATTTAAAATCCAAAGCTTACATGAGCTTGGCATAAGTCATCAAATAAATTAATACTAAATATATTATTTATAGTAATACCTAAGTTGTCCTATATCAATAATAACAATTATTAATGAAAATTGTAATAATAATGTCAAAAATATTAATAATAATAATAATGACAATAATAATAATGTGAATAATATTGAATTTATATTTATGTTGCACATACTACATAATAAAATTATTATCGAACTAGGCTTGCCCCTCCCTCCCCCCTCACCTTACACTATTCCTCCCCCCTCCTTACATGTATTCTTCTTGGCATGAGCCACTAATCATGTGTCATACATGGCACCTCATTCCTCAGACTTGTTAGTCTCACATCTGGCGCCACTAATATTTTTCCTAACCCCTACCCACCCAATTAATCTCCTCTGCAATCCATCATACCTGGTGCCACGGATCTTTGTTGTGATAATCTTTCCAGATACTCTTCATCTTCAGTTTTACAGGACAACTTTGAAGTAAGTAAATGTAGAGAAGGTTACATTTCTGTGCAAAAAAGGCCTGACATATAATTATATACTGTATGTAAATTATAGTGTAGTAAAATAAGACAGTGTTTTACTGAAAATTAAAACAGGTCTAGCAGCCTTATAACTGAATTTTGATTGAAATATTTACTCAATATAACTTACAATAATACAGGAATTGCTAAATGAGTGAAGATGGGAAGCTTACTCAAAGTTTCACCATCTAATTCAACTACACGTAGGCTTAAATATTATAAGGGGCGCGTCACATATCGATTTTTCCACGAGAAACGTCAGGGCGACGTTTCTCTGGGAACCCCCCCACCCCCCTGAGAAACGTCACATACAATTATCGATACTTTTATTGTCTGATTTAAACGCCCCTATCTAAGTGAAAGCCCTTTCATAGCTTCTAAAGGAATTAAAACTGGGATACAGCTTGGAAGCACGCAACTACTGAACTATCCACAGTGAACCTCAAGCATCTTAAAAGGGATTTTATTGCAAACCGATATTGTAAATGAGCAAAAATGATGAAACGATGTAAATCAATGTGGATTAATCGGACATAACTGATAACTTAAAAAATCAATCATCACTAATTCATCTTATTTTATATGTACCTGCACAGTCTTTTCTGCTCTTAGTTTTGAGATGAATCTATCATCAATGTGGCTTTTTACATAATAATGTCTACTGAATTATGCAGATTATTAAATCAAAATCTTTCAAATCAGTTCAACAAATATTCGTATTTAGTTCTTTATAATGGTGC
>JAOBYE010433753.1:3210-13919 GCA_025403585.1 Parazoanthus swiftii | reverse complement strand
TAACACTTGGATGTAGAACAGATTCTTACCCAACAATCTTCCCCTCAGGTGTGCCTCTTTGGATCAACCTGTATACTATACCAATCTAACCCTTCAGTGTAGAACAGACTCTTACCCCATAATCTTCTCCTCTAGCGTGCCTCTTGTAATCAACCTATAAACGTTTACAACTTTCTTTTGGCCAATACGGTGAGCTCGGTCCATTGCCTGAAATACACAATACAATATTTATTTAGAGTCGGGGGCATAGGGAGTGGTCGCCCAGTCTCCCGAGCCAAGGGCTCGTGTTAAACATGCTAGACTACAAAAAAAAATCTACAATATAAAATTACATTACAATATAAATTTTTATACATATCAAAAATTTCAAGGTAAAACACTGAAAAAAATTGTAAAACATTGCAAAATTACTCTGATAAAACTTCATAAAATTTCTAATGTGGTATATAACAGGAATGTCTATATTTCGCCACACCTGCAAATCCTTCATTGGATTCCAGTCATGCTCGACAAAGATAACAGTATCTGCTCCAGTCAAGTTTAGACCCAGCCCTCCCACGTGTGTGGTTAGGAGAAGAATGTCAATCGACGGATCGTTGTTGAATCTGCAACCAAAACATAATATATTTATTGACTGTCAAATAAAAGGTTCAGTTTCAGTTCTACTACTGATTTCAATTAAAATACCCACAACCGGCCTAAGGAAGTAATGGTCAAAGTTGTTGGTCACATATCATGTGGGGTCGACATAAACAATTATTTGTTTTCGGAATTTTATAAAGCGAAACTTTATGAAAGCAAATGTGTAAAAGTCAAAGATAAGGATTAGAACAAAATTCCGAGATAAATCTAAACATACACTGTTTTTGTACAAGCGTTTTTAGAAGTTTACACTGAAACATTCTACAGAACGCCAAGCTTTTAGTGGTCTTGTGAGGAAATAATTTTGTTTCTCAAATACAACGTGAGATCGTGATTTTCTCTTTCATACCAAAACTACAAACATCTTTTTAAATGCTGGAAATGGTAAGACAAGAGACATACCTGTGTACAACGTTGTACCTCTGTCCCACTGGGGTACTCCCGTCCAATCTCAGGTACGTTACACTCGGCATGCTGCCTCTGCGGAAGGGCAAAAGGAAACACAATTGTATTATCGTACTTGATCGGTCACGGAATATTTCAGTTACAATATAATGTTAACCAATTCTCCTGTTTCACTATAACATCACACTGAGTCCGTTTACACACTGTTTTCAAATTTTCTACAGAAGTCTTTACAGACTATACCGCATATTTGGAACTTAAACGAAGTGATAATGATGTTCAATAGTTTTGTGAACTATATCTGCAGCAGGATGAGTGGTAATTCACTTTCGAAATACATGTTACCGTTGCATTGTGGGACAGAAGTAGAGCAAACCAAAGTGTGAACAAACCATATTTTGACGCTTATAAAACACCGCGATATGTTTTTTCTATTGAACGTATTTATAACCGAAATTTTCTTGTGGTCAAATGAGTCAAGTAAAAATGAAATAAAACTAATTTGGACTTTCTCAACTAAAAACAAGAGTGATCATTTTTGTTATGTTATTATGCACCATCCGTTATCGATGGAGTGGCCACACAACCCTTTTCCGACTCCATAAACATGAAAAAGAGACCAGCAACCGATATATAAAAGACAAAAAAAACAGTAAAATTTAAAATAGTTCTGAGCTGTAAGCGCTTGTTAAAGCACAAAATAAAACAAACGAGTGGATGATAGACAAATGAAATGAGATAACAAAAATAAAGGCCGATTTTCAGCTGCCGTGAAAGTCATATTAGCTAATAAGCTACTCTGTAAACTTGAATAAAATAAATTATTATATGGCCGACTGATTTCGCGTGCTGTGATTGGTCAATTTCAAGTCCGTAAGTAGTTCTGGAGCGGCTGTCATTTACAGGTTTTCCCAATTACAGCAGGGCCCTCTTTGGGGAAGAATTGACAGTCCACAACACCGGCATTAGCCTACTCCTATCGACAAGTGTGTGGGTTCTTTTAAAACTCCCGACAGAACGTTGAGAGACTAGACCAACGGCTTCCCTGTCCACGGACGGTGTGGTGAAAGAAGGTGGCCCAAAGTTCAACCCTCGACCGGGCCGGGGATTGAACCCGGGGCCTTCTGAATGGCAGTTAGAGATGTTACCAACTGTGCCAACCTCGCATACGCGGGTTCATACTGTATTCAAGTGTTTGGTGATGAGTTCCACTGACTTACTTGAGCAGGTCATTCTCTACAATGTCCAGCATACTCTTCAGCTGACAAAACAGCAGCACCCGATGTTGAGATACAACAGGCTCCGAGGCCAGGTCGTTGGAGCCTGGAGTTGAACTCACTCCAATACCGCAATCAATCAACAGTTGCCTGTAAATCAAAATTAATAGAGCCGATTGTGAGTCACCAACGTTAGACCACACTCCCAGCATTCTTTTCCTTTTCCTAAGAATCATTTGAGAAAACATAAACACCCAGCGAGTCGGCGAGTAACAGCGTTCCTTGCGCCTACGATCCTCGCGGACCGCTGTTGCTTACCGATCGCTCATAGTCGCCGGTCGCAACTTTCCTTCTGAGAAGGAAGAGACTGCTGGCAGACTGACGTTAGACAGGAGTTACACGCTACGATTTGCTGGCCCGATTTTTACTAAGAATATAGGTGAAACTGGGCTGAAAGTCGACCGATTCGAATAGATTGTTGTACTGCCACAGGTTTTCTTGAAACGAGCCGATTGGAAATTAGGACTATATAAAGTTAGGCTATCTTAGTGTCCTCCATTAGTGTGTAAACTTCTATTTTACAACGACACTTAAACAAAGTTTTTATTATTATCAATATTATTATTATTATTATTGTTGTTGTTGTTGTTGCTGTTGTTGTTGTTGTTGTTGGCCAAATTGAGTCTACAAATCGTAGCTAAGTTCAGATATTGAGTGAGAAAGAAAAAATCAACAATCTCGTGTTTTGCAGAGAACGTAGTTCCAAAAATTTTCTACTCTATCTTATTGTTTAAACAAGAGGTTCTGGCATCAAATGCTAAGCCCCTCTTCTTTTCACACGTCAAATTTTCAAATCTAAAATTCACATTGGCAAAAAAGACAAACTTGGCCTGTGAATGTCCTCTCCTTCTAAAATAATAAACTTTCGAGACTTTTGATTTTGAATTTCGCGCTGTAAGCATCATGTAAGAAACAAATGAATCGAAGAAGTTCACTCCACAAAGGCTGAATGTCAACTGAACGTCTAAAGCTCCGGGGTTGATACCGGAACACAAAGGGATTACCGGACGGTCAGGTTTTGTGCGACGGTCTGGGTTATTGTTTTTGTATGATTATCACATTGCATAGTTCTAAACACGGAGTAACCCCATGTTAGAAGGCTGAGGGTCTCAGCCGGTCCGTCGTTAAAATTTATAAAGCTCTTCATTTATTTGAGGAAAATAGACACAAAGGCCAAACGCCCATACAAAAAAGTCTCCCTTAAGCGCTTGCATCCGTCATGTTTGTTCAGTACGTTCTGCTTATTTTTTAGTCTGGAGCGAAAAAGGGAGCGGGGCTTTGCATTTTATGGGTTCGCTCCGTGTTCAAGCAACCGCGTGATGGCCCTCAGCAGTCAACTTCACAACTAGGATCTGAAGTTCAAACTATTTGCACTTTCACACTCCAACACTCACAAAACAATAAAAACAAATATTTCTCATATCGTTCAAGATATTTAACCATTTTTGTTCCTCTTTTTTCGTTCCTTAGGTCCCCCGTCCACACGTATCCGGATATTTTTTAATCCGCACCTTTTTCTTTCCGAATTCGCCTTCGTCCACACGTATCCGGCGAATCCGCAACTTTTGAATCCGCTCTCTAGAGTGGAAACTTTTGAATCCGTCAAATCCGGATTCTTTTGAATCCCATGACGTAACAAGTCGGATACAGTCTCTATCGCGCGAATATTCAAATATTCATTTATTCAAATATTCGAATATTCAAATAATTCGCTAGACGCGCTGCTTTGCGCATGCTCTACTTACAATATTCACAGAGGAGTCCTGGGCACTACAGCGAATCCCAATACGTATGGACGGGTGAATTCGATTAGAATACACTACGTGTGGACGCGAATTTTTTTAAACAAGCAACAAAAGCTATCCGGATTAAAAAATATCCGGATATGTGTGGAGGGGACCTTATAAATCAACAAAACCGAGCAAAAGTATCACAGACTAGTTACTTGGAAAAACAGCGGTTATTCTAAACACATTATAGGCCACTTTCAAAATGTGTGTTAATGCCCATTAACAATAACTTCAGGTTGTAGTTCAGTTTTGATTTTGTAATATTTCTGCTGTTTTTCTGAATATTGAATTCGACTTAAAATCATACGAGCTTATTTGTACCGGGGTTTATAATGAAAGTTGTCTATATTACTGTACTTTTAGATTCTGCTACATACTCACTTGAGCGCTACCAGTTTAGCCGCGTGGTGAATATCCCTCAGGGAAGATTTCTGTTCCTTCAGCTGTTCAGTGATCTTTTCGTACTCGGGATGTTCTTGCTTGAGGACTAATAGCGGATGGTTGCACACCTTTTTCAGATATTGCAGTGCCTGCCGAGAAATATTTTGTAAGTTACAGTTTCTGTGCGAACTGAAATCAGAAGATCTTCTGTTTCACTGAAAAAAATAGGGAAAAAGTCAGAAATCGGCGGTACCAGCCGCAAAGTGGTTTGCAAGTTACAGTTGATGTGAAAGGGAACCTTAACATCTTCTGCCTAACTCGCAAGCTTATCATTATTTGCACCTGTTGTTCCGATATGTTCAGAGCGCTCTAGAGTCAAGTAAAATCGTATTTTTAGACGGGAGTGACAGTACACATGTTGAGAGTAGAAATGGAGCCAATCACAAATCAAAGATCTGCAGGCCATCACACCTTGTGGTTGGAACCGCACCACCTCAAATAACTGCCAGAAAGTTTGGCTCTGTTTGATATACGATTTCATTGACAAAGAGACGAAAAACGCTCAAGAATCGCGTGGAACTGAAGCTGTTGTAAAAGCATATTTTAACAGTGATTTGAAATAAAAAATCAATTTGTCATTGTATATTATAGCAGTTACAGAAATAGTAAGAACATTTATTTAAACACGACAACAAAGACAGCACAAACTGATGTGGTCGTGTTTACATTACACACAAAATGCTTCCAAGTTAACTATACGCAATATCCCTATCAATACTGCCTTTTCCATAGTTCTATAATCTTGATGTAAGACCTAAAACTGGGGTCAAAACTTATAAACAGTAAATTACTACAATATATATAGGATTTAGTTCAAACTGATGTTCCTAACAATAACCTCAGTCTCACAAGCCCTATATAGTCGCATTATCCAGTGAGTTATAAAAGAGTCTCTAGGGGTAGCGGCAACAGATGTTGTAGGTTTGTAAACTAAATGCAGAAGCCGTTAAAAACACTGAAATGTCGCTAGCTGTCTTCCAGTTTACGCGGCGGAGTGCCTTCAATGCCACAGTCGTGTGAAAGTTTTGCTGCTCGAATAAGTATTTGTTCCAGTTCGGTCATCAGTGCTTTCTCATAAGAACTCCACTAAATTATGCCAGGAGTGATAGACGGTATAACAACTCTTAAAATAAAAATCTGTTTTGGATCTGACAGGTAGGAAAGATAGTGAACTAAGGAGGTTTAATTTTTTCTAAAAAAAATCTAAGTTCTTGAACGTGTAAGTTCCATTTAAGTTGGTTATCAAGTTCAACTCCCAAGCATCTTGTACTTTCAACAGTTTTTATGATACCGCTACCCAACTGTATTCTCTTTGTTGGACATATGATCTTGCTAAGGTTTGAAAGCATGAACTAGGAACTAGGGATCAAGCGAGGAAAAAAGAGACTGCGACAACAACAGGCGTAGAACATTTTCCAGAATACTGCCAATAATTCGACAAATGCGTCAGAGGTGGGTCCGATTGCATTTATAGTACTTTCATCTATATATATTTGAATTTCTCCCTCTCCACCGTCGATAATATCAAACAGGTCATTACAAAATAATGAAAACAAATTCGGCCAAAGCACACTTCCCTGAGGGACTCTAAATTCCATTGGCATGGTACTTGATTTGCTTCCATTTTTAAAAGCTTCAAAACTAATTTGAAATAAAACTGGCATAACAAATTTCACAAATGTAGCGAACGTAAAACGTAAAACAACAAACTACCCAGCAAGGAAGCAATAAAATCGTATTTACAAACCTGGAATATGTGTGTCGACTCTTTTTTCGGCTTTTCGTCATCCTCTTTTTGCCCGGCAAGGGAGAAAGATTCCTCAAGGCCTTTCTTGGCTCGGGATTTTGCAAAGTCTTCGTAAAGTTGTACCTAAAGAATATCCTCGTGTTAGGATAACTTAGTATTTGGGTAAAGGGTACAAAATTTCAGTCTAGATTAGGGCTTATATAATATAAAGCGCGTTCTCACACAATGTTTATATCAAAGACTAAAGACACTAATTTCAAACTCGATATTATAAAGGCCTTATAAAACAGCTGCTTGAGTCGAGAGAATGTCAAATACGCACTCCAGAGTTGTAGAGCACTCGCCAAACAAGAGAAATATTCAGCTGTGCCTCATTTTTGTCTTATTCTTTCTCGTGCGCTACAACTCGCGGAGTGTTTAGATCACAATCTGTTGGCTACATGATCTGTGTTTTCTTGGATACATTGGCTACACGATGTTTGTCTTCTTGGTCTCCTTTCCCTAACGATCTCTGTCTCATTTGTTACAAGATCCGTGCCTCCTTAGCTACGACATCTGTGTCAGCTTGGTTACAAAATCTGTGTCTCTTTGGCTACAAAGTCTGTGTCTACTTGGTTACAAGATCTGTGTCTCCTTGGCTACCCTATTTGTGTCTCACTGGTTACAAGATCTGTGTCTCCTTGGTTACCCGATTTGTGTCTCACTGGTTACAAGATCTGTGTCTAGCTACAAAATTTGTGTCTGCTTGGTTATAAAATCTGCGTCTCCTTGGTTACAAGATCTGTGTTTCATGGTTACAAGATCTGTGCTTCTTGGTTACAAGATCTGTGCTTCTTGGTTACAAGATCTGTGCATCTTGGTTACAAGATCTGTGCTTCTTAGTTGCAAGATCTGTGTCTCCTTGGCTGTAAGATCTGTGCTTCTTGGTTACAAGATCTGTGCTTCTTGGCTGCAAGATCTGTGTCTCCTTGGCTGCAAGATCTGTGTCTATTGATGTATAATTTGCACGTTTGATCAAAATTACAATAGGATAACGTTCAAAGTTCCCGACTGGAAAATATAATAACGATAGGCACAGATTTTCAAGAGAGTAAAAATAATAGGGAGGTTGTTTATCAACAAAATCATACACAATATGTTAGCTTAACCTGTAACGGGCTGAGTTCGCAGTAGTAATCTTGAATAATCTTGGGAGGTAAATCTTGTAGCACGTCTTCCTTCAGTCTTCTAAGAAGGAACGGTAGAACCTGTCTGTGAAGTGCCTCCATTGCTAGCGCTCCTGCATGTGGTAACAACAAAGCAAACTTCATGATGTACAGAACTGAGGAGGGTTAGGGTTATGTTTGAAATATGACTTGTGTTTTGAAGAAACAAACCGTTGTATGTTTGCTATTTTGTAAAGCAGACCCCCCCCCTCCCCTCAAGAAACCAATCTTCATCCCCAGATCGCAAGTTACTGATTTAACACAGAACACTACTCGTTTTAGCACGTGGGCTATTGACAAGAGAATGCCAAAAAACGTGGATATGTCGGAAAATAGCTGCACATGTATTAGCTGTGGCGATGGGAACACACAAATATCCATGCCTAGATGGTGCCTAGAGACCCAATTATCAGCAAAAGTAGGTAACCTGGCCCAGAAATTACACGGTTCCGCTTTTACAATGAGTAAAGAACTAAATAAACAAGATTGTATTCTTTTCAAAAAAACCTCGCCTTTTGAGAATTTTTCTTCTTTTTCGTAAGTTTGCGAAAATGGAAGTGTTGTAAAACGAGACTCCGGATAACTACCATTCAAAGATCTAGTTGCTTTGCGTTGGCCGGTTATAATAAAACTAAAAGTTAACGACACCCAGTAATATTTGAGTGCTGGTTCAATCGAACCAAACTCCCAGTATCGACACGAGGCTCTGAGGAATAATCCATGCAAACGCTATACTCTATTCCCCAGAGCCTCGTGTTGACGTCTTTGGTGTGTTTCAGGCCGAATTTTAATAAATCAAAATTGATCTGTTCATAGTATTTCTTATTTGTATTGTACCTGCTTCTTGCTCTTTGGACGACGATTTCGCATCACGACTTTGTAAGATCGGTTTGCCATACTGTGCTTGGAATTGCTTCTCAGTTCCCAGGAATCCAGGCATCAGAAAATCAAACAAAGACCATAATTCTAACACATTGTTCTAAAACAGTAGAACGCAAGGTCGTTAGTTTAATATCTACTGTAACACAGAACACAGTATTTCATGTCCATACCTGAATCGGTGTCCCACTAAGTATTAAACGATGACTTGATTTTAACTGTTTGATAACCTTTGAGAGCTGAAAGACATAAACAGATACAAAAGTTGGTGCCTTTTCTCGGCATACTTTTGATCCAACATATGGTGATACTAAAACTGATGGTATGATTTTTCGGTTGCAAAAAATAAATATGTTATTATTTATGTTAATATTTTTAACTCTCTTTCTGCCCCAAACATATGATGCGTTTATAAGTTCACTTTCCTAATTCTATATTTTCTTCATTAACAGGTTGAGAAAATTTGTCAATTTGATATCATTGTGTTAACAGTTTATGATCAGACTCTTTAAGGTCGTGTTACACGAGCCAACTTTGCAACGACGATTTTCCGCGCAACAATGTTGCGTGTTGTGTTGCACGTTTTCGAAACCAATGTTACATGGTGACATGTTACACGGGAACGATTTTCAACGCAACACTGTTGCGCGAAAAATCGTCGTTGCAAGCTGACTCGTGTAACACGGCCTTTATTTTTTATCACCAATGTATTCACTTTTTATTAGAATGTAAAGAAAATATTTTTGTTGATAAACTGACCAAGGTTAATGTAGTTACTTATATTCAATTGGAATAGCGCAACACTAATATTTGTGTTATTACCCAGGGCTTGGGAGACTGTACGAAGGAGAAAACATTGACAATGCAAACAAAACAGAACTAACTACTGTGAACCTTAATTCAGGATGACACGGTTGGACTTCGACTACGATTCACCAAACTCGATTTCCTTCCATAGTGGAGGAATATCAAATGTTTAACTTTTGTGGTTCGACTGTCGACTCTCACATATTAATACAATTCGTTTTGACTTTCAACACGTAAAATGTGTCTTTTGGTTATTCTCTCAATTACAACAATTTCCACTATAATTATGAAAATACAATAAGTCGAGTACGCTATTTCGCCGATGGAAATTTGCGCTCATCTTAGTTATCTGTTCAGAGGAGAAAAAGGCCCCTACTTAGTACCCCACAAACTAAAAAATCCATCTCTGAAAAACCTAATGACAAAAAAAAATAAAAGTACACTGATAAGACTATTTAAAGCTCCTCTTAAGCACCTTTGTTTTGCCATTCTTTATAATGTGCCCCTCATCAAGAATGCAGTAATTCCAGTGCACAGACCTGCAAACGAAAGTCTTTTAGTGTGGGTAAGGAAAAAGATTCAAAAATCATGTCCTCGGTGTTGCCAGAAAGGCAGTGTCACGGTTGTACCGTACAAACCTGCGAGTTTCAAAAGCGAGTTTAAAAGCCAATTAAGTCAACAACAAAAATAAGCTTCTTCTGATGCACTTTTGTTTTACTCCTCAAAGTTTTAGATTCGCAACAAAAACGCCCGAACGTTATTAGGTTTATATATGTTCTCGTTTCTAGCTTTAGCAAAAGATTGTTGGTACTTCTATATAGCTGTTACTTGGCAAACATACCTGAAAGGAACAAGTATATAACGTACCTGAAAAACTCGCTGTCATTTCTGACGATGTCATACGAAGCTATCACCAAATTGTGAGTCTTCAATTTGCTTCTTAGCCTTCCAGAAAACATGAGAAAGTAACAATAAGTAAGTAAAGAAGAATTATCCTTGATAAAATGACGTTTAAAATAATATTAGTATAAAAATAACAATGACAACAATAGCAATAACAATATTTAACTAAATATATTAGGGAACAAAGTCTAGTGTCTTCAGTAACAAGACAACACAAAGGTTTAACAAATATGTAGAAAGACAAACAGTCGCACACAAACACACGGACAGCCACACACAGAACAAACCAAAGTACCTACAGAGGGATCGTACATTATCATACAGCATTTTGTAACTAACTTGTTGCTGTGATTACCTCTGTCTC
Source organism: Parazoanthus swiftii (assembly GCA_025403585.1). Classification (NCBI taxonomy): domain Eukaryota; kingdom Metazoa; phylum Cnidaria; class Anthozoa; order Zoantharia; family Parazoanthidae; genus Parazoanthus; species Parazoanthus swiftii. The sequence goes on along the minus strand of JAOBYE010433753.1, from coordinate 3,459 downwards.
TCGCTGGGTGCTCCTGTGTAATGTAGAGGCCTGAGGTATTCTTTTGATACGAACTTCTCCACTTCATAACACCAGTGGCCAGTGAGTGTGGGAGGACAGATGACGAGAGAGGGAAGGGGCTTGCTGTCTGGGTTACCCGTCTCCTGTAAACAACCACACAAGCGATCTTATATCAGATTTAATGGTCCCTAGGGTATAGTGTCCTGTGGGTAAGGGAGGGAAGGAGATTGCTTTTAGGAATTACCGTCT